>BDUI01002894.1:15948-34002 GCA_002335545.1 Apodemus speciosus | reverse complement strand
GCCTGCCTCTGCCTCCCGAGTGCTGGGATTAAAGGCGTGCGCCACCACGCCTGGCTATAAATCATTATTTTTCAAATGGTGTTATAACGTGTAGATAAATGGTCAGAAGTACAAGATAGAGAGTAGATTTTAACTGAGTATAAAAAGTTATTTGTCATGGTTTCTGATTACATATTTACAACTTCAGTTTTTATAATCTCGATACTTGGCTTTTTTTTATGTATCAAAAACTATGCACAGTTACATGAGAAGTTCATTAATGCTTAAGTAGCACAGTGGCAAACTGCCTCTGGACTCAGCAAGTGAGACGCTTGCTGTCTGCTCTCAAGCAGACCTCAAGAATTTACAAAAATGGAGACCATGGCTCTTTCATTTTGCTTGTTTACTGGATAATGTTAATATGTAATTGGATTAATGGTTATTTTAAATGAATTAATCAGTTAAATTATGTGATAATTTTCAATATGCCAGATAATGCCAATTTAAAAAAATTGTATCCTTGGTTTTATGAGTATATGCTTTTAGTATCAGAGACAATGGTGCCTATGAACTTTTTAAGGAAGCACACTTATATGCATGCCTTGACACACCACATATAAAACTACATGTGATAGTTTTTTTTAACCTTCTGATATTAAATATTTACTAATTATATTCACTAAATTTAGTTTATGTTCTAGAGAAGCATATATTTTAGATTGGGAACAGTAAGAAAATTGTTTCATAATTGTCTTAGGGTTTCTATTCCTGCACAAAACATCATGACCAAGAAACAAGTTGGGGAGGAGAGGGTTTATTCAGCTTATACTTTCCACATTGCTTTTGATCACCAAAGGAGGTCAGGACTGGAACTCAAGCAGGTCAGGAAGCAGGAGCTGATGCAGAGGCCATGGAGGGATGTTCCTTACTGGCCTGCTTCCCCTGGCTTGCTCAGCTTGCTCTTTTATAGAACCCAAGACAACCAGCCCAGGGATAGCGCCACCCAAAATTGGCTCTCCCCTCCTTGATCACTAATTGAGAAAATGCCGTACAGCTGCATCTCATTGAAGCATTTCCTCAACTGAAGCTCCTTTCTCTGTGATAACTCCAGCCAGTGTCAGGTTGACACACAAAGCCAGTCAGTACAATGGTGAACAAGGAATTAACATTCGAACATAGTTTTGGTGCAAAAAATGGAAGGAAAGGCCACTGGTGTTTTGTGTCTTGCCAATGGCTCGGGTGTGATGTGTAGTGCTGCTTTCCAACCCTCTTCATTGCAGGAACTGTGACTGGGGGGTTGCTGTGCTTTTCATTC
The DNA here is from genome assembly GCA_002335545.1 of Apodemus speciosus. NCBI lineage: Eukaryota > Metazoa > Chordata > Mammalia > Rodentia > Muridae > Apodemus > Apodemus speciosus. Next base: position 32,708 of record BDUI01002894.1, on the reverse strand, counting down.
CAGGTAACATTGTACAACACCGACCAGGACGGTAGTGATAGCCCTCGAAGCAGCCTTAACAACAGTCTCTCAGACCAGAGTTTGGCGTCTGTTAATTTGAACAGTGTTGGAAGTGTACATAGTTACACACCGGTAAGTCCCGGTAAAGTTAATTTCTTTGTTGAATATTCATTTAGTACAAAAATTTAACCAAACATACTTGAAATGCCAATTAAAAAAAAAAAATGTAGCGATCGACTACTGAAGTGGCCCTGAGGACTCCATCCTCACAGTCATATGGTACAGGTTATCTTCTGGCTTCCACATGTCATGGCACGTGCATACCCAGACATAGAATAAGTGAAAGATGAAATGTGTATTTCTCACTATTCCATTATGTGAATTGAGCCCATAAAGCAGACTTTTTTTTTTTTTTTTTTTTTTTTTTATCCAGTCTGGAAAACAAAGTCTTGCCACAAAGGGGCTTGTGTGTGGATATGCTTCCTCTTATACTCATCTGTCACCTCATAGGAGCAGGTGACTGAGGTTGGCCAGTGCTCTTTTCAGAGGAACTAGTTAAGAGGACTGAGCCAAGAGTTGCACAACACACTGTTTGATAGTGTAATATTGATCTTTCCATGTTCTAGGACAAAAAACAGGAAAAATATATAGGACACAGTCTCTCTTCTTCACCCATGTATATGAAAATCAGAGAATTCTTGGTCTAGTTAGGTTTCTGTTGCTGTGATACCATGACCAAAACCAACTTGGGAGGAAATGTAATTTAATTAAACTTATTTATTTGATGTAAGTACCCTGTTGCTCTCTTTGGATATACCAGAAGAGGGCATCAGATCCCATTAAAGATGGTTGTGAGCCCCCATGTGGTTGCTGGGAATTGAACTCAGGACCTCTGGAAGAGCAGTCAGTGCTCTTAACCGCTGAGCCATCTCTTCAGCCCCAGGAAATGTTTTATTTTCTTAAAGCATACAGTCCATTATAGGAAGTCAAGGCAGAAACTCAATACAGTAACCTGGAGGCCTAAGCTGATTCAGAGTCCACTGAGGAATGAAAATTGCTTACTGACTTATTCTCGATGGCTTGCTCAGCCTGCTTTCTTATAGCACCAAGGACCACCAGCCAGGGTAATGCTGCCTACAACAGGCTGAGCCCTTCCACTGTGATCATTATTTTTTTTTTTAAATGTCCCACAGACTTAACCCACAGGCTGATGTAATGGAGGCATTTTCTCAGTCGAAGTTCCCTCTTCTCAGATGGCTCTAGCTTGTGTTAAGTTGACAAAAACCTGCCTAGCACAACATTTGAGTCCCTGATATGTAATAGTGCAGTATTTGCATGTGGCCTACACAGTTCACTTATTTCTATGACTTAGATATTTTCCCCCAAAATATTTTTTATCTGTTTGGTTGAATCCACAGACATGGAACCCACAGATGCGGAGAGCCTATTATACTTATGTGATTAAAGATTATTATGTAAAAAGAATAAAGGAAGCAAACATTTAATGATTGTAAGTTGTTTAAGTGTAAAGTGTCTTGATACCAAAGAATAGGACTTAGTATCTAAGATAGGCGTGACCATGAAGCATTGACTTGGTCTGAGACTGTAGCTCTGTCTATGGACTGCTTGTGTGACGTGCATGAAGCCTTAGGCTTGCCAGGTGGAACAACTGTGCAATCCCAGGACTGGAGATGTGGAGACAGGAAGATCAGAAGTTGAAAGGCCAGTTTAGATTCAGGCTGGGATACCTGAAGCCATGACTCTAAGGGGGGGGGGGTGCTTTGGGGGTGACAGAACATTTCCTTAAACTAGAGAACAAAAGAGATAACATGCCCGTTCTGTGTCAGAATGTTCAGTTAGACTTACAGACAGCTGTTTTAACAGCGGTGTTGCCACCAGCACTCCAGAGGCAGAGGCAGGCCAATCTCTGCAGATYTGAAGCCAGCCTGGTCTACAGAGCGAGTTCCAGGGCAGTTAGGGCTACACTGAGAAACCCTGTCTCTAAAAACTGGTTGTTGTTGTTGTTGGGGGTGGGGTTTGGGAAAATAAAACAACAGTGTCAGTCACATAGTTCTTTTTTTGTTTGTTTGTTTTTGTTTTTGTTTGTTTGTTTTGAGACAGGGTTTCTCTGTGTAGCCCTGGCTGTTCTGGAACTCACTCTGTAGACCAGGCTGGCCTCGAACTCAGAAATCTGCCTGCCTCTGCCTCCCAGGTGCTGGGATTAAAGGCGCACGCCACTACTCATCACGTGCTTGGGGTTAACACAAGGGATGCCATCCGCATCCTGCCACGGAGCACTCTCTTTATGATTTGTGTGGTAGTGTATAAAGTCATCAGCCTGCAACTGGTGGRACCATACCTCTTCATAAAAAAATTTTAATCTTACGTAAGATAATATTTTTATCTTACGTGTATGGGTATTTTGTACACATATGTATCTGTGGATGTGCATGTGGTAGCTTTCAGGTCCCCTGAAACTGGTATTTGAAAAAACATAAGCAAAAAAATTTTCCTTGCTATTGCAAATATCTTATAAGCATCATTTTGAATAACTAATTTTCAGTGAGTATACAGATCTTAACTTACAGAACACTAATCAAATGGTAGCTTTTCACTCTTTGATAAAATCTTTCAAAAATACAGTTGATGGAGAACTGTAGGTGTAACTCAGAGCATTTGCTTGACATATGCAGGGCCTTTGGCTTCTATCCCTAGCACTGTAAAACATAAAAATAAAAGATACATGGTCCGTAAAAATAAATGTCATTTTAGGTTGTGCTACTTTCAAAAATGTAAGATAATTCTTGCTCACAGCTGCATATGCCAGACTAGCTGACCTTTGAGCTTCCTAGCATTCTCCATCTTGCCGTAGGCCTGCTGGGATTCCAGATGCATGTCTCTGCACCCACCTCTGCTTTGGTTCTAGGGATCTAAATTTCCGTCCTCATGATCACATACGTGTACGGTATGCAGGCAGCTAACTCAACCCAAGCAGAGCACAAACATGCCCTTTAAACAACCTACATGCATTGAGGGGCTGGTTGTATTTCTGTGCAACCTGCATAACTCAAGGTTCCTGTCTGTTCCTTTTTGTTCGGGATCTCCTTTGCTTTTCAGATTTGGGAGTCATTGTGTTGGGTTTCCTTTATAGGGCAGGATTTGGAATTAGGGTTGTTCTCAGGGTCTAGTGCGTGCTGGGCAGATCTTCCACCAAAGACCTGCAGCCCCTGTCTTCTGTATTGCTTACCTCTTCCATTCTTTTCCCTTCAGCCAACATCCTTTCCTCCAAAAATGAATAGTGCTGTTTTGGGCAGTGTCATATATTTGCTGATGGTATTTGAACTTATATAAAGATGATATAAATAAAGGAAAGTAGTGTAGGTAATTCTATAGTATAGTGCAGTCTACAGGAATCATAAAAGAAGAGGTGGAGAGAATTCCAGTCTTATCTCACGTGAGTCATTGTTTTTCTTATGCATGTGGAGGCTAGATTGGATTGCTGTGGCTCCTCAAGCTCCTGTGGCTGCTCAAGTGCCAGTGATTTCCCCCTATGTGACACTTAAAGGGTACCTGGCTAGAGAGCAGAAAACCCACAGGCTGAGGTTATTAACTTGGATTCCAGAGCTGGCACTAATATTGAGCCATTATATTGGTTGTTTTCTTTTATTAGGTCACTAACCATCCAGAACCAGTCTCTCAGTCATTAACACCTCAGCAGCAGCCACAGTACAACCTTCCAGATCGAGAGAAACAACTACTTTTCACAGAATACAATTTTGAAGATCTCAGTGCCTCATTTCGGAGTCTATATAAGTCAGTTTTTGAACAGTCACTTAGTCAGCAAGGTAAGTTTCTTTTTAAATGTACTTTTTTTTGGTAACATGAATGTTTTAATTTCACAGACCATCTCTTAGACCTGCTAATTTTAGAAAGTTATGATGAGGTTTAGGAGGGATTATATTTGGCCACTTTTGGCTTACTGCGCTTTGTATATTTATGTTGTGGCAAAGAAAAACATTAATTTCAAATTGCATGCAAAGTTTACTTGATTATAAGGGCATTCTGGAGCGTTGTGCTGAAGAATTCTCACACCACATTTGTKGCACACGGGATGTTTGATTGGTAGAGATAATACCACAAGAATGCATGGGCCTTGTTTTTTCTGACTAGCACTCACAGATAGCCACTGGAGTTTAGTAGCACCAAGTTTCTGGTTTGTTCATAGCACCTTGAAAAAATTTGCATATGTGTGTGTGAATGAATGTGATGCGGATTCCTTACATATGCCTGGCTCTGTAAATAACACTGCTGCAAGTGTCCTAAGACTGAAGGAAACCTGACTGTAAATAATCTCACTCTGTTTTCAGGTTTAATGAGCATCCCTTCGGAATCTTCCCAACAGTCCCACACTTCATGTTCCTATCAACACTCTCCTAGCAGTACAGTGACCTCTCACCCACACAGCAACCAAAGCAGCCTGCCCAACAATCATAGTGGCCTCGGTGCCACAGGTAGTAATTCGGTTGCACAGGTCTCACTGTCCCACCCCCAGATGCACACACAGCCCTCTCCACATACACCCCATAGACCGCATGGTTTACCACAGCACCCACAGCGTCCCCAGCACCCACCATCACACCCACAGCAACATAGCCAGCTACAGCCGCCTCACTCCCAGCATCCCCCTCCACATCAGCACATACAACACCATCCAAACCATCAGCATCAGACATTAGCACATCAGCCACCACCACCCCCTCAACAGGTATCCTGTAATTCTGGTAAGTTTCCACTGCTTTTGTTGGGATAGCTGTGAATTAGATCTGCCCTTTATTATTTGGGCCTCCTGTAGTATTTACAACTGAAACCCTTTTTACTTGTTTAATCCTTTCTTATATGTCATTCACTCCTTGGGTGACCTGAAGATTTCCTTGATTAGAATGCGTTGGAGACATGGGCAAACTCAGCCTTCCTTATAGTTTAAGTTAAATTCTCATATTGCCCTGGCACTGCTTCTAGCGATATGAAGAAATGTAATGCACAATCTGTTTGCAGACTTGCAAACTCACTATGTGAGTGTAAAAAATAGCACAAGTTACGTGTACACCATAAAGGCTTGCATTTGAATCCTCAATATGGCTCTGTGTCTTAGAGTAAATTACTTGTTTTTGGGTTTTGGTTGGTTGGTTTTGTTTTTTCGAGGAGTTTCTCAGCAGGCGGTCTGAGCTGGTCCCAAACCTATGATTTAACTTTTATTTTAATAAAACAAAAAATTTGAATATTTTAAAAATCGGAAAAAATACTTAAAAAATTTTTTTGTTTGGCTTTGATAGTTGGTTTTGTTTTCCTAGTAAAAATTATAAGTAGATTCTATAATAGAATTGAAATTTTTTGCTGTGATGGAATATTTTCTGAACATTTTGCTGTTATATTTAGATACGTGCCTTAAGAAAGTTGTAAAATAGAATTAACTTTCAGGGACAAAGCAGATGATATTGAATGCCTTATCTATATCAATATAGTCTTCAGAAACTTACTCCTGTTCTTTGTACGTTCTGAGGGAATGGTTAATGAACAGACAGATTGGGCGGTTTTGAGGAAATAGAAGTCTGGTGCCAGGGAAAAGGAAGTCCAGTTAGAATTGAGACAGTTGGTGATGCACCTTGGTCAGGCTTCTTTGCCAGTGGCGCCATACAAAGAAGAGGCATCCCTAGGGKGTCCCAGTTAGTTACAGTGGCTCCGATARTAATTCATTCCCGTGAATTACATACATCTGTGTGTGTGAGTAGGATGAAACTTGTTTTTAAACCATTGTGTATTAGACAACCCAGATTTGTTGGTATTATTCCAAATCAAGTAAAACTTAGAACACTTTATAGATAGGAAAAGCATAGCTCCCAAGAGCTGCATAAGTTTGCAAAGTTCACATAAGACCACACTGCCACTGGGTGGTAGAACTTGGGATTCACGACCTGACTTTTGACACCCATAACCCTAACCCTAACCTGTCCTGGAGTTAACAGTATTGTCAACATTACTTTTTAGGTGTTTCAAGTGATTGGTATGCAACACTTGATATGCTGAAGGAAAGCTGTCGAATTGCCAGCAGTGTTAACTGGTCAGATGTAGACCTTTCACAGTTCCAAGGTAAGGGTTGGTTCCTTTCACAAAGAACCAATTAATCATGAATGTTTTTCCTGGAGCCTTTCTTCTTTATAGTTCAAATCAATATCTCCTGCCAGGTATGTTGGTAGGGACCCACTCTCCTAGCACTTGGTAAGCGTGAGATTGAAGGATTGCCAAGAGTGAGCCAGCTATTGACTAGATAATAAATATTCCTCCAGCCAGAGATACATAACAAGGTTCTGCCCCCTATCCCCCTTCAAAGAGAGAGGGGGGGGGCATCATTTTATTTAAAGACATGGCTTTTGCAATGGTAGTTTTTTTTTTAATATTTAAAGATTTATTCGTATATGAGTACACTGTAGTTGTCTTCTGACATAAGAGAAGAAGGCATCGAATCCCATTACAGATGGTTGTGAGCCACTATGTGGTTTCTGGGAATTGAACTCAGGACCTTTGGAAGAGCAGTCAGTGCTCTTAACAGCTGAGCCATCTCTCCACCCCAGTAGTAGTGTTCTTAAAGGACACATAAGAATCTCTAATAAATTGGATAGTTGATATAGGAAAACATTACATATAAGAATTCTGCCAGAAAATTGGCGGTGTTTAAAGAATCAGGTTTTGTCTGTCTGTCTGTCTGTCTGCCTTGCCCCTTGTGTGTTTTGCATTTTGAGGCCATAGGACAATCACAGGTGTTGTCCCCAGTTGCTGTCCACCTTTTGTTTTTAAGTTTTTTTTCTATTTCTTATTGTCTGTGTCTGGTATGTATATGAAGATTGCTGACATACACGTACATGTACATGTGCACAGCTCAAAGGAATCTGTTATGTACTTTTACTATGGACTCTTTGAATTCAGGTCATCAAGTTTGCACAAGTACTTTTCCCAGCTGAGCCATCTCTGCCTAATTTATGTTTTATGTGCTGTGTGTGGGTATACTTACACACGTGCCGGCCAGGGGGTGAGATCTCTTCCTCTGAGGTTTCTCCACCTTATTTTTAGATAGTCTCTCACTGGCCCTGACACCCACTGTTTTGACTTGAAGTGGCTGGCCTGTGGTGACCCTCCTTGTGTGTTGTGTCCTATTTGTGTTCTCTCTCCTACCCACCCTCACCTTCTCAGTGATGGGGTTACAGGCACGTGCCACAGTTCTCGGCATTTAGTCAGGTAATCGGGATCCAAACTCAGACCCGCATACAGCTCTGCCCCCTCTTTTTTTTTTTTTTTTTTTTTTAAGATTTATTTATTATATGTGAATACACTGTAACTATCTTCAGACACTCCAGAAGAGGGTGTCAGATCCCATTACAGATGGTTGTGAGCCACCATGTGGTTGCTGGGATTTGAACTCAGGACCTTCCGGAAGAGCAGTCAGTGCTCTTAACCACTGAGCCATCTCTCCAGCCCTCTGCCCCCTCTTTTGAGACAGGGTCCTATACTAGCCTGGAACTTACCAAGTAGCCTAGGCTGGCTGGCCAGTGAGTCATAGGGGTCTGTCTTCACTCCCCCCCACCAACACCAAAATTACATGTATGCCACTAACTATGGCCTCTTTTTGTAACATGGGTTTAAGTGGTTGAATTCAGGTCTGAGTCCACCATATATTCTGAAGTGAGTGAGTGGGAACTGTGAGGCTGAGAAGGCTTGTGCTGGCTTGGCTTGCAGTATTAGTCGTGCTCACTATGTTTCACATGCTTTCCTTGTAGGTCTGATGGAGAGTATGAGGCAGGCGGATCTCAAGAACTGGTCATTAGATCAGGTTCAGTTCGCTGATCTCTGTTCCTCTCTCAATCAGTTCTTCACGCAGACTGGCCTTATCCACTCGCAGAGTAATGTTCAGCAGAACGTCTGTCACGGTGCCATGCACCCAGCAAAGCCTTCCCAACACATCGGGGCAGGTATGGGCTTAATATACTTCCATGAGCTCACTGTCACAGGTGATAGTGTGATGTGTCACTCAGGGTGACATTTATCTACATTGTGGTGTTTTTAAGAAGTGAGTGATGGCAAATGATTTACGGAAAGTGTATCTTTAAAATTTGGAGACAAAAGGCTATTTTCTTGTGATTTGTATGAATTATTTACTATTGTTCTTTGTGATCCTTAACTTTTATAGTTATTAAACAAGTGTCTAAAAGATACTTGTTTTTTTTTTAAAAAAGTTTTAAAATTATTTCACTTTAAATTTGTTGATTTACAGTGAAGATCAAAATGTTACATCTTACAAAGATGTTAAAATTAAAAGATTAAGGTCCATTTGAAGAATGCACATAATGAATGGCAAGTTGTCATTATGCAGGCTCTGTGATGAGGGCCTGGAAAAATGAGAAATTGTGGTGTATTGTCCCCCTCTCCTCCACCCCCACCCTCCTGAAAATAAAGGTGTGATAAAATTTCAGCAACTTATCTTGGAGTTAATGCCCTGGGATTTAGAGTCCTTAGAGTCTGCTCCTGCTCCTGTTCCTGTCAAGTTTCTACTCTTGTTTTTTTCCCTATAAGTGAGTTGAGGGGTTGTTGGGCTAGGTCATCTCTGAGGCCATCTCAAACCTGGCTGGGCAGAGCTCTAGCTTTCATGTGGCTAGTGAAAACTTGGGAGCAGCCAAATCCAATGTGCCTTACCTTATTAATAGTGGGGATCAGTTTTCTTCTCTTAGGAAACATAGTAGGTACTTTTTAGTTTCATTGCATTGGTTGCATTCGTGCAATTTATGCAATGCATGCATGCATTCATGCAATTTACTAGCATTCGAGGAACATGGTCTTCTTAAAAATTGAGTTCACTCACATGGACAATCAAGGGATAATTCGGTTCAGTAGAGAAATGGGCAGCAGCACAAGAGCCTTTGAGCCAGGACATCTGGATTCTAAGTCCTGACAGTGCCAAGGCTGTGTCCTTGGGCAAGTCCGCCTAACTTTTTTGAGCTTCCTTTGACTTCTGTAAAAAAGAAGAGGTGATTTCTGGTCTGGCCTTCTGTGTGGGTAGTGGGAGGGTCAAGTGAAGTCATGAATTCGGAAATAATTTTGAACTGTAATGAAGTGACTGACAACTGTAGATGTCCTTGCATACGAGCTTATGCCAGTGTGCTCAGCACCCAGCAGAGCACCTTCTACCAGAAGCCAGCTGCATTTCAGAAGGAGTAGTTTTCCTTCCTTACCTTGAAGCCTTGGCTTCAAGTAGGTAGCCATTCCACTAAGTAAGGTTCTAGTGCTTGCTTTGTTTTGATGATAGTGGTAACATGTTTTCTCTTTGTGTTTTTAAACTTCATTAGGAAATTTGTACATAGATTCCAGGCAAAGTCTCCCTCCCTCAGTGATGCCACCCCCTGGTTATCCTCATATTCCACAGGCGCTCAACACTCCAGGAACTACGATGGCAGGTAATGTCTGTGTAATATATTTGGGACCTAGAGTTTTAATGCTGAAAAGCTTAGGTGTCCTGCTTACAGTAAATGGCTGCTTCGAGGGGGTGTGAACTTTATTTATGGCCTGGGTTGCAGAGTATCTTTGAGGATTTTTTTACTTTGATGGACATAATGCAGTTTTGGGGGGCCTGTATTGATTAGCTTCTGAGAATTCTGTTCTGTTGGTTTCAAAGAGCTAAAATACCTATTTCCAGGCTAAAGGTAAGTAAGTAGGTAAGTTGTAAGTAGCCAGGAGACTAGTGCATCCTGTTAGAACTGGTAGGAGTCTTAAGGATCACCTAGAGGAGGAATCCGGTCAGGAGAGAGAAGCTGCCTAGAACTCCTGGGTTAACGAGTGGTTAAACCATGATCCCCTCCTCACCCCACTGGTGATTTACAGGAACCAAGATGCAGTGGCTAGAGCTGCAGCCGGATTGCCTGTCTCCTGCCTGACACAGTGAGGGATTGATCTTTTTGTTAAAGGCAGGTCACCATTTCTGATACAGTGTAATATACTGAAAACATAACATATGTTAAAGGATTCTTGAGAAAAATAATTAGCAAGTAGCTTGGACTTTTTTTTTAACAGTACAAACAACAATGATCCAGTAAATATTTTATAGCATTTCAAAGGATATCTGTTACAATCTAGTCTAACTTCAGTGGTACACCAATGACTTTTTCTTTCAGTTAAAAATTTTTAGGTGTATGGTTACTTTTCCTGAATGTGTGACTGTTGCCAAAGGAGGTCAGAGTGAGCATAAGATCCTCCGGACCGGGAGGTACGGGTTTCTGGTGGCTCAGCCGGTACTCTTAACAGCTAAGCCGCCACTCCGGTCCTCCGGCAGCATTCTTAATTGATGTTATATTAAAAACACATTAGAGCAGAGCAGACTAGTGAAATGGTTGTCAGCATTTTCTCTTGTGCCTTCCTTGCTGCAGGCTAATAAAAATGAAAGGTTTTTAGAGTCAGGCGAACTCTGTTTACATTTTGGGCTTTGGGTTTTTGTTTGTTTTTGAGTCAGTATGAGTAGTCCAAACTGTCCTTGGTTCATGATCCTCCTGCCTCTGAATCCTGAGTGGTTAGGATTTAGGTCATATACATGTATTAGTTTTGTTCAGCTTCTTATCCCTCTTCTCCTTACTATAAAATAAGTACCAGAAGAATCATTTTGTTGGAGAATTTGGAATGGACTCCAGGCAGTGTACTTAAGTCCTGGCACACAGGAGACAAGCTCTCGGGGAGGGTTGGTCTCTTTCTGACTTCCCTGCCCAGGTCGCTGCTGACAGACACTGCCTCCTCCTTTCCAGGTCATCACGGAGCCATGAACCAGCAGCACATGATGCCTTCCCAAGCCTTCCCGATGCGGCGCTCTCTGCCTCCAGATGACATCCAGGATGACTTTGATTGGGATTCAATAGTGTAGGCTTGTTTCTGCAAGACAGCAGACTCCAGCATCCTTTTTGTTCAGTGAAAGGAAGAATTAGAGGCCGGTTGAGAAAACAAAGTGATGTTACCAGTGCTATCTAAATTCCTTTTGAAGACAATCAGAGATTCTAGCTGGGTAACTTACTGCTTTTATCCAACCCAAGCAAGAACTACACGTTTGTCTCCCCGCCAGCACCCTCCGTAGCTCCTCACTGTTGTGATTTGGACAGCTTTTTGCATATTTGTGTCAGTTTGATGTTGACCACAAGTGCCAGACTGATTTTTCAGACAGAGCCTATTTTGCTGTGAGCAGTTTATAGATACATATGTGTAAATATGTGTACAAATATTGCTGAAAGGCTTCARGTTTTTTCTAATTGGATTATTGTATCTTGAAAAGAAAGTTACTTTCAGTTTTCGTTCCTTGTTAGGCCATTTTCTGCAGGAGGCTTTCAAATGATAACAGAGAGCTGAAAGGAAATCAGTTTTTCAAAGCCCAGTTTCTTTAATTTAATCTTCAGAAATAGGAGTAATCATGAATTCCACCGAGTTAGTCAAAGAATCTAGAGTTGATACTCAACAGTGCAGAGGGCCGTTGTTCCTGAGCAAGCTTGTAACAGGGTGTTGCAGAAAGTGTGTTGTACCTTGTCATTGTGATTCCTCAGCTGCATTTTGACGGCTCTGAAATGCGTGGGTTGATTGAAACTAGGTATTGCTTGTCTCTTCAAACAAACCAGTGTCTCCATATTCACTTATGTATTTATTATTCAGAAGTGTTATTTTAATATTTATTGCTACTTTCTGTGAATGCACAGTTCTGTTGGATTCACTAGGGAGGGATTTGTCTGAAAGCATGGTTATTTTTCTGGATAAAAGTTTACAGACAGACAATCAGAAACATTTGTCCTTCTCTTTATCATCACTCCTTACCAGGTGYGTGTGCTTCCTGTCTTTCTTAGTCTTCCTGCTGGTGGAGACTTATTAGCTACATAGGAATTTCCTGGAATTTGAATCAGTCTATTTAGGCAGCAAGACACAGAGGCTGGGTTTATACAGCAGTGTCCTTGCTGTTGTTGGTAACGCTAGCAGGGGCTGCGTGCAGCTCCGGAATCTGTCTGCTTCAGTCTTGAGTGCAGTGACTTGCATGACCTGCTGCTGGGTCTGTGTGTCCCCAACATGAAGCACCTCAGAGCTTTTATCAGTTGCTTTGTTTTGTGTTATGTCACAGCTTGCATGGGTTGATTGTGTTGATTTTATAATGAAAGTAAAAGAAAGGAGATTATCCTTCCCACAGTGAATAGATCGTTAATTGGTTCTTTACAGAGGAGGATAATCTGTTTTAATGAGGAAATAGATTCTGTCAAATCAAGAAGAAATAACTGGTCACCAGTTGCTTGTTAGTGTCTCTGGGCTCAGCAATGCTTAATCACATTAACTAACCTCAGCGAGTCTGTGGATGAGTAATCTCTACTTGAACAAAGGTGTGTGTGTGTGTGTGTGTGTGTGTGTGTGTATGAGAGAGAGAGAGAGAGAGAGAGAGAGAGAGAGAGAGAGAGAGAGAGAGAGAGGATGAGAATATCTGTGTATGTATTAATGGAGTGTTGTCTTGAATGAATCGCTGGGAAGCCATGGTGAGTGCTGGGAAGAAGGGCGAGCCTCAGCTTCTCTGTTGTTTGGACCCCCACTTGGCATGAGAAAGAAGCTCAGGTGCATCCCCTCGGTTAGTGAAAATCAGAGGATTCTCAAACAGTAGCCAACAGGCCTCACTCAGGAGGACCAGGCAAGATGAGAGAAAGCTTGGGAAAATGAGGTTCCCAGTAGTTTACTCAAGTCTCTGTTTTCTAGACACAAAAATGGCTGCTCCGTGATTAGGATTGCTCCGCAGCAGTGTGCACTTTAAATGCTTGTGTGTTGGAGTATTGCAGTCTCTGAAACAGCACGACTTGATGAGTTTACAGATGATGTGAAGCTAACGTCCCATTTGGCAGTTAGTTACTGATTTGCAGTGATCGATATATTTATGAATGTTTAAACTGACCAAGAATGGCACTTGAGGCCAGACTCTTCTGTGATTCCCTGTTTCCCAGGGGCTCAGCAAGTCTGAGTGGCTGGTCAGGGAGGGCTACSTGGTGGGTGCAGAGTCCCTCTAGTGGTCATTTTTGTTTTATTTAATGACACACAGCAAGTTCTCTTGGGCTTAAATTGACTGGAGACTTTGGGGTAAAGACTAATAAATATACATACACAGATGGGGTGCTCTGTCCATGAGAAGAGTCCGACTGGCATTTGTGGCAGTGTTTGAAATGTAAATGTACTCCTGTGTGTTCCTGTAAATATTTAATACGTGTCTCAGACGTCCTTTGAAGTGGGAGGGGATCGATCTTGGGATAATTTCAAATGGAATAGAGTATTTTGATATGTTCATTGAAAGGGTGATGTGTACATACTTATATTGTATATATGTGGTGACATGCATTGGCTTTTGTGCAGAAACAACCTGCTCTCTGTGCTGCTGTTGGACAGTCAGTGTTTTAATGTTTCTACAGTTTTCCTATTGCACGATTTCATATTCTGCCAATGGTGAGTGGCACCCATTCTTTGTAACCGTTTAGTGCTGTAAAGAAATATTCCAAGTGTCATTAGGATTGTCGCTGCCAGAACTGATATGCATGGATGGCACTTAAAATAAATATATTATGATAACTGTATTTGTAGCCTGATGGTCTGTGTTATTTGCTGCAGTTGAGGAAGCCAGACTGAAGCCAGTGGCCAGACCATGGAGCCCTTGGGAGTTGGAGACCCAGGCATTGCTGCCTTAGCACTGAACTTAAAGCTGTTTAATCTCTGCACCTCACTTTCCTGAGCAGACACTTGGCCCTCTAGAGAGAAAGTCAGAGAAGAAGCAGCCATAGTTCTATCCTTTAATGCATACATACTTGCCCAGGCTGAGGAGGAGGCAGCACTTGACCAGGGAGGCCACCCTGGAAGTTTCCTGGTGAGGAGTGGTGGCTTAGGAAAGCCTCTTCAGCGAAGGCATTGCAGGTCAGCCTCCAGAGCACCTGAGGCCAGCGGTCATCTCTCTGACACTGCTGCTCCACACCCTGGCTCAGACTGGATTAGAGTAGAGGTAGGAGCAGGTTCAAAAAGGCTTAGTTAGCAGTAGACAGTCAAGAAACATGGAGACCTGCACAAGAAGAGCTTGCCCCAACTTTTACCTAATTGTAGACTTAAGATAGCTGTCTATGGAGTAGACTCTAGAACTCTTCAACTTCATGGTTTGCTATCGCCAAAGAGACACCATGTGTAACGCCAAAGAGACAGTACTACTCATCATGTGTGTGTGTGTGTGTGTGTGTGTGTGTGTGTGTGTGTGTGTCTGTGTGTCTGTGTGTCTGTGTGTGTCTGTGTGTCTGGTTGTCTGGCTGTCTGCCTGTTTAGAGGGAAAGATTGGGCTATGTTCCCATTGCAAGCGAGTTTCCAGCTAGAGTGTGCCCCTCTTGCCTGGTCAGTGGAGGCAGAAACACAGTCAGTCTGCTGTACGAATATTTTTCTCAGCTTTAACATGTAACTCTGAGGGCTTCTTTTTATAAATGGCCGTTACCAGCTATRTAAAAAGTCCTGGTCAAGCCATGGTAGCTCTGTAAGACTTCATGGAAAGGGCATTCAAAACTTCACGCTTCATTTTCTTATAAAAATGACTAGTGCAAGCATATTTTATTGAGAGCATTCAGACCCAGTAAAGGAAGCAACTTGTTCCAAGTCTCTCAGCTACTTGGAGAAAACCGAGGGGAGGTTAGAGAATTATTGATGTAGCAGCAGTTCAGACTTCCTGTACACAGATGGGGAGGGATAGCGCAAGAGGTAAAGCCACTTGCCTCCAGGATTGATGACCTGAGTTCAGACCCTTAGCTAGCTGGAAGGAGAAAACCAACTCTATAAGTTCCACCCCCACCGTGTACACATTGTCTAACTTGATCTGCTGTCACCTGATGGTGTGTAGTGGTGTGATGGCCCTGTGTGTGGAAGAGGAGACAGCATTGGAGACATGAGGGATGTGCAGCATTGCAGCATACACTGCAAGAGAACAGAGGCTTCAAACATTAGAGGGCCTGTGTAAGATGGGACATTGTGATCAGAGCATCTCACCACGTGTGCGCTTAGCTGGTGAGGTGTGTGCTGCCCTTAGAAACAAGCCTGCAGTCTCCTGGAGCTTAGGGGTAGGTTATAACCAAGCAGAGTAGGCAGCATGTTGGCTTCCTGAGACAGTCCCTGCCTTGGCTTCTCTTATAGTAAATTCGAGAGAGATTTTTTGGAACTTCCTCTCTTTCCTTTCCCAAGGTCTGATAAATTGACAAGTCACCATGGGAAAAGCAACTGGTTCAATCAAAACTAGATTACAGTCCGTTTCGGGGCAGTGTTCCAAATGTGGACCCCAGCTACTGAGTGTCYTTCCCCAGTA
Organism: Apodemus speciosus; assembly: GCA_002335545.1. NCBI lineage: Eukaryota > Metazoa > Chordata > Mammalia > Rodentia > Muridae > Apodemus > Apodemus speciosus. The sequence continues at coordinate 17,296 of BDUI01002894.1, read as the reverse complement.
CCTGGTATAGATCTTCGTATTCACTCTTAGGAAACAGCCCCTGGGCCTGATAGTAGTGTTCCCAACCTCTTCAAAAGCATCTGGGCCAGGGGTGGCGACAGAGCTGGTAATAACAGCAGCGATAGGGCTGAATTCCAAAGCTAGTCCACATAGCCAGTGACCTCTGTTCTCAACAGGTTGCTGTGCTTTTCCAAGTCTTCCTAACTGCTCCTGAGTAGAGTGAGAAACTTAAGAGAAAGAGAGAGGGGAAAAGGCAGGGATGTGGAGAGGGCGTGGGAGCTAAGAACACGGTTTGCCCTGGAGGACCCACGTCCTTTCCCCGTACCTGTGTTGGGTGGCTCACAACCACCTGGAGCTCCAGCTCCAGAGGATCCAGTAAAGTCCTTAAAATCCTGTAAAGCAAAGGCTGTGTGGAATGCCTGTGATCAGCAGGGGGCAGCCCTGCCCGCTGCGCGCCTCTCCTTTCTGGAAGGGTTCCTTCAACTCTGATCTGTGCCACCCCTTTGCACACCCCAGAGATTAGAGAGGAAGAGGCCCCGCCCCTCCCTCACTGTCTGTGGCCTCTTTCCTTGTGTGGTAGCACTGCTGGGTGGAGATGCCTGACCCTTGCTGTTCACGTGGGGTCTCCCCACAGCTACCTAAACTCACCCCCCTCCAGGAATCTCCTCCCCCCACCAGCCCCCCAGGACCAGCTGACATTCTTTCTGCGGGTGTGGCTCACGCAGGCACACCTTGCCCTCTCCCGCCTTGCCTGTGAGCCTGAGTGGGCCTGGATGGTGTCCCAAGTGCCGGCTCTGTCAAGTGCATTATGATTATTGCCACCATTTGCCAGCTCCCTGCCCGGTACTTGACAGCCATTATCTGCCATAGCACTCCCAGCCACCTCGTGGGGTCAGTGCCATTATCTGCTTTTTACTGCCGGGGATTGCCACTCTGAGGGGTGAAATGTTAGCCCAAAGGTCACTACCTTGTGAGTGGGAAGACAGCCCAGAACTGCTTCTTTCTGGTCTGTGCTTCCCATGCAGGCCGATTTCCTCTTTCACAGCAGTCCCAGGAGCCTTTGACCTCTCTGCCCCCAGCCCACCCTACCCTTTAGCCTGCCCATGTCCCTATCTCCCCATCGAGGACGGTCCTCCCTATGTCACCTCTTTGCTCTCAGCTCCCTCCACCACAAAGGTTAGAGGGAACTTCCTGTCCCAGACAAGTTAACGATGTCAAAGGACATTTCTCTGCTTCCCTTCCAATGCCTGAGTGCTGCTCAGGATGCAGGAATGGTCGTGTGTGTGTGTGTGTGTGTGTGTGTGTGTGTGTGTGTGTGTGTGTGTGTGTGTGTGTGTGTGTGTGTGTG
>BDUI01002892.1:80037-91308 GCA_002335545.1 Apodemus speciosus | reverse complement strand
CGGTCACGCTCCCGCAGCGCCGACCGCAGACGTGGGGGTCACCGCTCCCGTTCCCGGGAGAAGCGCAGGCGCCGACGGCGCTCAGCCTCTCCACCTCCAGCGGCATCCTCATCATCATCCTCGCGGCGTGAGCGGCACCGCGGCAAGCGGCGCGAGGGTGGCAAGAAGAAGAAGAAGCGCTCGCGCTCCCGGGCAGAGAAGCGTTCTGGGGACTTGGAGAAGCTGCCCGCACCTGTGCCTCCATCAGGCTCTGACCGTGACAGCCGACGCCGCGGGGCCGTGCCACCCTCTATCCAGGACCTCACAGACCATGACCTGTTCGCCATCAAACGGACCATCACAGTGGGTCGCCCAGACAAGGTGGAGCCGCGTGCACCTTCGCCAGCACCTGCTGTGTCCCCAAAGCGTGAGGTCCTRTATGACTCTGAGGGTCTGAGTGCGGACGAGCGGGGTGGCAAGAGTGACAAGGACCGGAGGCGTTCAGGGGCTGCGTCCTCATCGTCGTCCTCAAGGGAGAAAGGGTCTCGACGGAAGGCCCTCGATGGGGACCGGGGCCGAGACAGGGACAGGTCATCCAAGAAGACGCGGCCACCTAAGGACTCGACGCCTGGCTCAGGGCCACTGCCCAAACCCCCCCCAAGCAGCGGCTCCTCGTCCTCATCGTCATCCTGCTCCTCTCGAAAGGTAAAACTGCAGTCCAAGGTGGCCGTGCTCATCCGAGAGGGYGTCAGCAGCACCACGCCTGCCAAGGACTCCTCGTCTTCAGGCCTGGGCTCCATTGGGGTCAAGTTCAGCCGTGACCGGGAGAGCCGCTCGCCATTCCTCAAGCCGGATGAGCGGGCTCCTGCAGAGGTGGCCAAGGCGGCCCCGGGTAGCACCAAGCCCAAAAAGACCAAGGCCAAGGCCAAGGCTGGGGCCAAGAAAGCCAAGGGGACCAAGGGAAAGACGAAGCCGTCCAAGACCAGGAAGAAGGTTCGCAGTGGGGGCAGCAGCACGGCCAGCGGTGGGCCTGGTTCATTGAAGAAATCCAAGGCGGACAGCTGCAGTCAGGCAGCCAGCGCCAAGGGGACAGAGGAGACGTCATGGTCTGGGGAGGAGCGGACCACCAAGGCCCCCAGTACCCCACCACCTAAGGTAGCCCCACCTCCACCCGCACTCACCCCGGACTCCCAGACTGTGGACAGCAGCTGCAAGACCCCTGAAGTCTCCTTCCTCCCAGAGGAGGYCAGCGAGGACACTGGGGTGCGGGTAGGGGCAGAGGAGGAGGAGGAGGAGGAAGAAGAGGAAGAGGAGGAGGAGCAGCAGCCTGCCACCACCACAGCCACCAGCACTGCTGCAGCTGCCCCAAGCACTGCCCCCAGTGCAGGGTCTACAGCTGGGGACTCCGGCGCAGAGGACGGGCCAGCTGCTAGGGTCTCCCAGCTGCCAACGCTGCCCCCACCCATGCCCTGGAACCTGCCTGCTGGTGTGGACTGTACCACCAGTGGTGTCCTGGCCTGTGAGTCTTCGCGAGTGGGGAGAGGGAAAGGGCATGGGTAGATAGGGTTGGATGGACAGAACAGGCAGGGTCTAGTCCAAGCTCTGGCATACGGGGAGCTACTGGAACAGAGAGTGGTCCATGTAGAACTAGGTAGAGCAGGACGAGGCAAGTGGGGAGCTCAAGCAGGGTGCTGTCTTCCTGTGTGGGACAGGCTGGGACTTGAGGTGGGTCAGTAAGCAGGTGTCACTTCAGYYGTGCCGTAGCTAGTACTCCTTGACCCTATTACACAGCCCCTCAAGTAAGGACACCAGGGCTCCGTTGTGATTCTCAGTGGATGAGGTCCCTTTTTCTGTTCTGAGCTGAGGTTTTATAGCGTGTCCAGAGATCAAGTGAGGAACCTGTCCACTGTCCATTCATTGTCCTCCTCTGTCCATTGCAGTGACCGCACTGCTGTTCAAGATGGAAGAAGCCAACCTGGCCAGCCGCGCAAAGGCCCAGGAGCTGATCCAGGCCACCAACCAGGTGGGCTCCCATGGGGAAGAGTCCCCACAGCCCCTTCTTTTGTCCATTGCCTCGGGGTAGGAGAGGAACAACAACTCCCAGCAGGCCTTAGGGCAAGGTATTGGCCAGAAGAGGAGCCTGTTGCTCTCTACACCATTGGGAAATTTGAGGGAACAGAGGGGGAGCAAAGCCCCCTCTTCCCTTCCACCTCCCTTGGCTCATCCTACTCTCTTCTCACAGATCCTCAGCCACCGGAAGCCACCCTCTACTCTGGGGGTGACTCCAGCTCCCGTGCCCACTTCCTTGGGGCTGCCCCCAGGCCCCTCCAGCTACCTGCTTCCTGGCAGCCTCCCCATAGGGGGCTGCGGCTCCACCCCTCCTACCCCCACTGGGCTAGCCCCTGCATCTGACAAGAGAGAGGGCAGCAGCAGCTCAGAGGGACGTGGGGACACTGACAAGGTGAGACGGACTTAGAGAGTCAAAGGACTAGATAACTGGGGCTGGGGGCTGGGGGCTGGGCCCTACAGACTCAGGCCTGTAGCCCTAGCAAGTGAACTCAAGGTCACCCCCAGCTGGAGTGAGGACCCTGCAGTCACAGCAAAGACTGGTTCAGAGCTGTTTCCTTTANCCGGGGCCTTGGGAGCGGTTAAGAGCCTGCAGCCATGCTGTATTCTGTCAGAGTGCCTCACTCGCTGAGACCTAAACCTCAGCTGCAGATGGGAAAACTGAGACCCCTGTAGAATAACCACCGGCCTAGAGTCAGTGTAACTGCTTTATTGGTAGCAGCCGAGCGGGGCGCAGGCGTCTCCGGTGGTCTGGAAGTCCATATCCTCCACCAACTCCTGGAGGCAGGCCTTGTACTGGTCAGAGGTTAGGGAGATGGGCTGGCTGTTGGAGATGTGCAAGTCCACGGTTCTCAGTGAGGAGGCTCCCCCTTCCCGGGCCATCTCTAACAACCCCTTAAGACATGTAGGAACAACCTAAAGGAGGCAGATCTCCAATCAGCCATGGGCTGCCAGCATAACCCAGGGTGGACCCGCCCTCAGCTGGTGCTGCAGGAAGGCTGCTGCCCCACCCCCACCCCAGTCATAACTAAGGGAAGCCCCTGGGGTCCRTAGAAAAGCCTGCAAAGACTTGTGCCTGCCAGCTTCAGGGTCTGGAGTCAGGGTGGGTCTGGGTATCTGGGTAAGCCCTGTGGAAGACACCCAGAGACTTTTGGGATGGGCAACCGTGGCTGCAGAGGGAGGCCTGCTGGAGTTGCTGTCTCTCAGAGGGACTTCTGGGAGCTTTTGTCCCGGGGTGTTGCAGGTTCCTCCCCAAGGGGGGGCCTCCCATCCCCAGTAGCACAAGAGAGCTGGCACCTTGACCATCACAAGCCTCTTGACCCACGGCTGGTCCTGGGGCCACGATTCCCCCACACAGAACCACAGAGTGTAGCGTGGGGAGTGTCCACTTCCTTCCATGAAGGCAATCAGATCTGGGAACCCAAGAGTTAGGTCAGAAAAGGATGGCCGCTGCCCTGTGCACCCCCTTGCCTGCCATCTTCCCTGGCGACGCCCCACCACCCCGTGCACTGCCTGTCTGGAAAAGTCCCTGCAGACACAAACCAGGGCTCCTGTCCCTTCCCTCCTTCAGCAGTGCCGTGGAGGGGASAGGCCCAGCAGCTCAGGAGGCTGCTGGGATGGCTCCTTGGCTGCTCGGGCTCCGCTGTGGGTCTCTGAGACACTTGGTGCCAGCCCTTGATGTGGCCGGGGGACTGGGAGCTCAAGGCTAGCAGAAGCAGTAAGAGCGAGACCCCCTGCTCGGGCAGCTCAAGTTTCAAATATAAATGTCACTTCAGACGGGTAACCTGCTGACACCGGCACTGTAGCACTAGGGCGGGGTGGGCTATGGAGAGACCCTTCCTCAAAACAGCTTCAAAATTCTCCACTGGGCTCTGTGGACTCTCAACAGTCCGTGTATTTGGCTGTGGAAATAGCTGGAGGCGCGTACTGGGCTCATTACTCCACAGAACCCTGCTGGACAGCAGGACCAGAGGGGACTTCCTCTTGTAGTAGCGTCACTACCAACTGGGCCAAGCTCCCAGCCTCACCRCCATCTCGGCACTATGAAGTGTGCACACACCAGAGTGCCCGGACTACACCAGCGTCAGCAGTTAGTGGCCAGTCCCTGGGCTTGGTGGCACAAGCCTGTCTTTGCCACAAAGCTTAACAGCAGGCTCTGAATTCAATCCATCTCCATGGCCTGTCAATTCCCACAGGGGTCGGTACTCACCTGTCACAAAGGGCCTGAGGTCGAACACGCCTCCGTCCTGGTCCTTGGGAACCTCTCCATCGGGCCCTCTCCCGCTGTCTGGAAGCAGCTCCTCACCCAGAGCCCAGAAGGAATGCGAGTGGCCTAGGCGCTGGGCCCAGAGGCACTGCCCTGCCCGCCACAGTGCCAACCCCTTGCCCAGCCCCTTGAGGACATGCCTCACATACTCCCTCGCAAGCTTGTCTGTCAGAAACCCCTCAGGGTCTGGCAGGGTGACTGGCTGCCCGGRCARTGTCGTGTTGTCAGCTGTACTGCCCACCAGCCGCAGGCCCCCTGGGCAAAAGAGTGTCTGCTGGAAGACCTGGCGGCCTCGGTAGAAGGCGGTCACCTCGAACTCCCATTCTGCGCGGGAGGGTGAAAGGGGAGAGAGATGAGGACCAGGGTAAGGACCACTGTCCCTGCTGCAGCCCTTCCCGCCCCATAGCTGGCACTCACGCTCCTCAGCCAACAGCTGCCTCAGTGGATTTTCTTGGGGTGCTGGGTTTGGGAAGTTGTTCACATTGGGGCTTAACAGTCGTTGAGAATGATCAGAAGCAATAGCCAGGTCTGAGGACCCCTCATTTGTGAGAGGTTCCAAAACCATGTCATCAAGTAATTCCCGGAGGTCTTCCTGGAGGAGGAGGGGGCTAGCTAGTCAACAGCTTCAGCTGAGTCGAGAGGGGAGCAGATTGGTGGAGGAAGGAATGGAGGTCTGGGGGTAAGGGCTGGGGCGGGAAGAGGGGGCCGAATGCGCAGGGCAAGGCTGAGGTGCAGGACTAGCNCGTTTCTTGCAAAGATATCCTAGCCTCACCAAAGATGACAGACCCAGACGGTAGCAATATAATGAAGGGGAGAAAGAAACAGGCAACAATAAGATAGACAAACCAGAGCATCACTGGATCAGAAACTGAATGACATACCAAAGAGCCACACATGCACTCCACGCCAGCACCACAAGCAACCTCGATAATTAGGGCTCAGCCTGACACCACACTCCAGCAGTAAAATTCCATATTCAGCGTCTGGTCTCCAGCTCAGCAGACTGCAAGAGCACTTTACAACCCCTGAAACTGTGGTTGCCCAAATCTGCCACTGTCACAACAATCTTTGTAGCATGATCYTGAGTTCCCCATGCAAAGTTCCCATCTCACTGAGTGTCAGGGCCCTCTCCTCATGGGCTTGGCCTGTAGCACCTTCCCACCTAGCCACCTCTGTGAACTCACTTGTTCTGAGCTAAGTCCCCTCTGCCTCATCTTTTTCCTCTTACTTTTTAATTCGGTACATCTCCTCCTCAGGTGGCTTTCCGCTAAGCACAACTTTGTAGTTCGCACCTGCTATTCTCAGCCCTGAAAGATGGCTAMGGAGTTCAGCAATATTTGAGAAAACAAACTYAGCGTAGCATGATGGCACAGAAAAATGCATTTCACGTCCTTTGAAGTTACAAAGCCCTGCAAGAGAAATTTCTTCAGGAATCCCACTGCCTAGAACAAGGCCCCRAGGAAAATGCTGAGTGTTGGAATCAGCTAGGATGCSGYCTTTCCTGCCTCAGGCGACGCTTTGCTGGATGGCTGTGGACTGTGCAGCCTAATTATGGAAGTTCCCAAGTCATATTAGATATGCCCAACTCCTAAACTGCCTGTAGCCCACAGCTTGTAACCCACTTTTATTAGACAGTACTACAATGATTCATTGTTGAAATAAACAGGTTTCACGTTTGACTGTCCTGTGCCAGACACTGATTTTATAATTTGGATTCTAGCAATAAATACTAAAATACCCTGCCTGTGAAAAATTCCAGTCAAGCAAGGAAAACAGCTATTTAAAAAGGCAAACACCAAATATGTGTGTATGTATATGTATGTATACATATATACATATATATACATACATATATGTATATAAATTATCATAGCTTAGATATATAATTAGATTACACACATACATATAAAACATAGCTTATTAGAAGGAGAATACCTACTAGGTTTCTCTACCATAAAGTTCTCATTTTTCTCTTCCTTAATAGTGAATCCCTACACCTGCATTCAAAAGAAAGAGAACTGGTCTACCTCTTRACATACAAGTAGCATTTTTGGGTATATGTTAAAGTCRCATTTTCTACCTGTATACATACCCCACTTCTCTAAAATTTCCCTAATCTWACCTTTCTCCTGCCTCAATCTTAGACCCACCATTTCTCCTTCTAGTAAAGAGTGATATTCAAAAACCATCTTGATACTAGGCAGACATCCATAACTACATATGTCTCTGTGTTCAGGTACTCTCAGCAAGTAGGMCTTTGCAACGTTTGCATACATACTGATACATATATGKGACTATATTTCTTGATCTCTCTTTGCACTTAATAAAATAAATCAGAGTTATCGGGATGCTGTTCTAGTTTTTCTCTGTTGCTTATTTGTAGTTTCTTCCTCTGACAATGAAACCTGATAGTCTGGGTTGAGTTCTCTCAGAAAATGCCCWTGCTTAYGTGARCCCCTAGTGTATCAGACTGTCAGTACGTTTGATTTAGGATCATTAAGGAAATTAAGGGGAGGCACTGGAATATTACTTAATCCAATATGACCACTACTTTAAATCCCTTTACAGACATAATGAATGGGAAATGATGTCAAGTTAGAGGCTTGTCCTAGAATGATGCTTTCTTCATGGACCCCAGGATGAAGGAAAGCCACAATACATCAATCTAAGACTTCTAACAACCAAAATTAGATAACATATCGTGAGTCAAAAAATTTATATTTTGTTCAAGTTTCCTTAGTTCTAACCCAGAGTTCTCCTCTCATATCCAACACAATTTAGCATATTAGATTCTGTGACTGTGCTTTCTTAGGCTACCCTGAGCTCCAGTCGTTTGTGACTTCCTTGATTTCAATGGTGATAGGACAGGTTTTATGGAAAATGACACACAATTGGGATTTAGATTTGATGTTATTCRCCTTCTCATCAGCCCCCTCCCCATTTCTCTGTATGCCCACGCATGCGTGAAACACAGAAGTTAGTTTAATCTCATCTTGTGGGGTCTGGAGTTGGAATTTAAATCAAGACTGCACACAAGCATCNGGGGGCTGGGGGCTGGGCCCTACAGACTCAGGCCTGTAGCCCTAGCAAGTGAACTCAAGGTCACCCCCAGCTGGAGTGAGGACCCTGCAGTCACAGCAAAGACTGGTTCAGAGCTGTTTCCTTTAAATGCGATCCAGATGGATTTGCCTGGTTGTGGCCCAGACAGCGCTGTCTGAAGGCACTCCCCACTGCTCTGCCTCAGAGTGGGCTTGAACGGGAAACAGACGCCTCAGYGCCCAGAGCCGCTGGCTGGTTCACATTCCCGTGTGCTAGCCAGGCCGCTAGGACTGTTTGTCGTCTCTTAGCAAGTGTTTTATGGGATGGCAGGCAGCCCCTCTTCTGTGTTACATGAGACTCTCATGGCCAGAGAGCTAAGACTGTCTTTCCTAGAGMGGGGACCTGTGTGGACCTGTGTGTCCCTATTAACCAAGCACAGGTATTGTAGCGCCCTGRCCTCCCAGGGTCCGTTKGCTACACGCGGTTTGCTGTGGGCCCAGGCGCTGCCTGTCGAGCCTGTCTCTGGCCTCCGTGCACTGCCTTTGGGAAAGCGGCTCCGGCTCTACCTGTGCTCATGGGCACTGGGCTCCCCAGGAACCTCAGCCTCCCAGCACAGCCCCCTGATGGGGTGTCCCATTTGTCAYGAATTGCGGGATCTGGCTCCCCAAGGGTGGAAGGTTGGGTTCCCTTTTGATGCTGCTCACCTCAGCAGCCTGAGCCGCCTGGGCTCAGCCGCTCAGCCCCTCCCTCCTGTGATGTGACCTGAGCCAGAACAGAGCTGAGCAGGCGAGCTGGCATCCCTGCCCTGCCACCTGAGGTCTGTGCTCAGAAAGACCCGTGTCTGCTTAGGAATAGGTGTGAGCGGGGCTGGTGCCGTGGGGTGGGGCACACACCTCACCCTACTACTTGAGGCTGAGGCAGGAGATTTAAAAGTTGAGGGCAAGAAGGGACAACTTAAAGACACTGCACAAAAATTAGACAAGCCTTCAGTTCCAGTCCAGCACTGCATACAAGGATCAATGTAGTGTTTGGCTGCTTTGTCAGACCAATGGGCCMGGTTAGGCCAGGGTGCCACAGGGTCTAGCCTAGAGGTCTCTACTAGCCTCGGGTAACGGAGCTGCAGATCCTCCCTACTTGTTTGGCTTTGACTGTCCTTGTCTYGTACCCACCAGTACCTGAAGAAGCTCCACACACAGGAGCGGGCCGTGGAGGAGGTGAAGCTGGCCATCAAGCCATACTACCAGAAGAAAGACATCACCAAGGAGGAGTACAAAGACATCCTGAGGAAGGCTGTCCACAAGGTGGGGCCAAGGGACTGGGATTGGGGGCCTGGGCCCAGGAGAGGGGCTTAGGTAGGCCGGGTCAAGGTCGGGGGTGCCCGGGCTGGCAGGGACTCAGCCGTTGCTGGTTCTGCAGATCTGCCACAGCAAGAGCGGGGAGATCAACCCTGTCAAGGTGAGCAACCTGGTGCGGGCCTACGTCCAGCGCTACCGCTACTTCCGCAAGCACGGTCGCAAGCCGGGGGACCCCCCGGGACCCCCTCGGCCACCCAAGGAGCCAGGGCCCCCAGACAAGGGTGGCCCAGGGCTGCCCCTGCCCCCTCTCTGAGACTCCTTACCCTGTCCCTGTGCCTCTGAGATTCTGGACATATTTATGGCTCCACTTCCCCACTAGGCCCCCCACAGTGGGATGATGGGGAAGGCTGCTGTGAGGAAGAGGAGAGCCCCCCAGCCCTGTCCCTGCCCGTTGACCTAGCCCTTCAGCCTGCCCCCCACAGTCCCCGCCCTTCTGTCATTATCTCCAATTTCATTAAAGATTTCATGAAATACAGACAGGTATGGTGTTGCACCTTTGAAGTAGATGGATCTCTGTTGAGTTCACAGACAGCTAGTCACAGAAATCCTGTCTCAAAAAAAAAAAAAANGTTGGAATTTAAATCAAGACTGCACACAAGCATCTCTACCTGCTGAGCCAACTTACTGGCACTCAACTTGGATTTGTCTGCTTTCCTCATGACAGAGTTGGGTTWATGGAGTRTGAGAAGAGAGCCCATAATACTAAAGTGACATTCTCTTCACCTCATACAATAGGACATATCACTGTCAATATTGACCTTGATTCTATAGATGAGACAGTCCTCAAGAGAGCTCTATACTGTAAGCTCCCGTGCCCTTCTGTATAACACACTTTCAAAAGACTGTTATGAGTAACTTATAAGAGTGGAGAATAAATTCCACCCCAATGAGGCAGAGCTGCTGTGTAAGTCATTTGGAGACTGGAGAGATGGCACTTAACTGCCATGCCTGATGGCCTGAGTTCAATCCTTGGACCTGACATAGAAAGAGAACCAACTCAACAAGATAGGTCTTCAGTCTATCTCCACACGGACAGCGTGGCATCCACATACACAAGCATACACTCAGAAACTAAATAAATAAATGTTATAAAGATTTTAAAAATCTAAAGACAAAAGAAAATTATTTGGAATTTTGCTGCATARAAAGTTCAACTCTTGTCTTTTGGTCAATAATTTGGAACATTTTAGTATTAATATGTCATCGGGGATGTTTCTTTATAGATTGTGTGATAATCTAGTATTACTTTAGTTGTCTATCATCTACTGTTATCGTCATTTTTAAGCAGTTTCCTATGTAATGGATAAACTGTTCTCTGCAGTTGCTATTCATTCATAGGTTTCTATGAACTGTTTTAACTATGTTTACCCTATGAATTACCTTTTAAACATATTTGCCTAACAAGTAAATATTCTAAAGCATACTTTCAAAAATGGTATACTGGAGAACTAATATATTTAAAGAACCGAATTCTTAATGTAGAATATATTTCATTATTTTCTCTAATTTTACATATTTGTGGTCTGTTTTATAAAAAAAATAATAACTTTACAATTCCCTGTAATTAAATTTATATATTTTTGCCTAAATCCTATTTATATTTTACAACTCTGTTCATATGCTAAAAATGTTTATTTTCACTTTTTTTTTTTACGTTTTGTGAGCCAATATAAAACAGAACTGATGATGTATTATTGATTCTGACATAGTCATGAAACCACATATTATGCTTCTATTAAAAGTTATATTTTATGACAGGTTTGTCAGATTTAATTTATGACTCTCACACATCTCCAGCTCAGTAGCCACAAATTATCTCCCTTTGAATCTTTACCATGCAGTATATTTTCTCACCAGAACACTTTTTCAAGCATGTTGATATGTTCTAAAGGAAAAGTTAAAGATAAATAGAAAATATTTTCAGAGCAACTTCATATATATGTATAAACGTATATATAATTCAGGGTCTAATTTCTTATTTCTCATTCCAACATATTTCTAGAAACATTTTTCTCATTTGAAGAAAAAGATGTATACAGCTATCCCTGTTGTCATGTTTGATTTGCCGAATCTAAGAAGCATGCATATTCATCCCTTCCTCCCTAGTAGCCGGGAACAGCTAGGGAACAGCTAGGTTGGCAGGGTGGGGTAACAGCTAACTTGAACATTCTGTTTATGTGGAAAGACCTGGAGGTTAGAGGATAAATGGAATGTTTAAGAAAATGGGGGGAGGGGATACAGCTTGAAGGGCAGTCAGAATTACACCGACCACCTGGCCTTGTCACTGACTGAGAACTTCGCCTGAAAGCAGCTAAATGCACATTAGTGACTTTTCAAATGTATGGCTTTATGAGACCCTCTGARTAGTATAGAGAATGAATTTAGGGGAAGTGAAAATTCCGATTGTCCAGGATGTAGGCTCTCTGGTCTGACAAGGYAGCACCAGTTGAACATGGAACAAATGGAATGGCCCCAGCTGTAATACAAAGTCATTTTAGCACTCCAAAATATACTGGAAACCGAGAGTGAAGGAGGTGGAGGGGTGGCTGGACCTCATCACATGGC
>BDUI01002891.1:38540-48733 GCA_002335545.1 Apodemus speciosus | reverse complement strand
GCCTAGAATCCCCCAGTGAGGGCTGGGGGCGTGGCTCAGTGGTAGAGCCCCTGCCTAGAATCCCCCAGTGAGGGGCTGGGGGCGTGGCTCAGTGGTAGAGTYCCGCCTAGAATCCCCCAGTGAGGGGCTGGGGGTGTGGCTCAGTGGTAGAGCCCCGCCTAGAATCCCCCAGTGAGGGGCTGGGGGCGTGGCTGTGGTAGAGCCCCGCCTAGAATCCCCCAGTGAGGGGCTGGGGGTGTGGCTCAGTGGTAGAGCCCCGCCCAGAATCTCCCAGTGAGGGGGCTGGGGGCGTGGCTCAGTGGTAGAGCCCCGCCTAGAATCCCCCAGTGAGGGGCTGGGGGTGTGGCTCAGTGGTAGAGCCCCTGTCTATCATTAGTCCCTAGGTTCAATCTCTAGTAGAAAAATAGGATTCACGTCCCAGGTCTCATCTCTTTGACATTCTAAATTTCTTTCATTTGTTTTGCCCACGATTTCTAATTTTCCTGCTGAACCTTCTATCTCAGAATCACATGTCACTGGAGTCTACCACAAGCTACCAGCCCAAGGTGGAGAGTAGAATTCTGGACCCCTAACAAGAGTGTCTCAGTTGCCTAACTTGAAAAATGAAGAGAGATAGGTCACCTCACTGAGCCAGTACAAAGACAGCACAAGAGGCTTTCGGGGCTCGCAAATAGAGCATCTATTAAGGCCTAGCCTGCTTCCGCGAGAGACTGACAAAATGAGGGTGAGTTCCAGGTCTGCTGGTGCAGCAGCATCGACGGGGCCAGCCTAGGCAACCCTATCTCAAAACGTGTTTCTAAAGGGCCTGGGCACGGTGGCACATACATGCCTGAAATCCGTTTTCAGAGGCAGATAGCTGAAGATAGCCCCAGGCTTAATGACAGTGTATGCTCGGAGCCAGCCCGGCCAACACAGAAAGACCCGATCCCTCTGCTGAAGAGATGTCCCCGCCGTTCAGAGTGTGGAGGGCCAGGGTGGTTCCCGGCATCCACAGAGGGCCGTACAGCTCCAGYTCTGTCCACACCAGCACCCACGTGCACACAGACAAGGGCTAAGACACAGGTCAGCAGCTAAGAGCCCTTGCTCGTCTTCCAGAGGCCTGGAACCCCGCCCCCGGCATATGACGGAAGTGGATCTTTTGGCAACTGTACCATTATCAAACAGGTAAGACCCTTCAATTTCAGAGAGCCCTGCTGCTCCCGAGGCTAGTGTGGGTGTTAGAAACGCCTTGGCCGCCAGGGGGCGCGCGCTCCCCACGGCCTGGAAGGCTGAGCTCAGGGCCTGGGAATGCGAGGCGGGCCTGGGCAGGTGCACAACTCGGGCCGGAGAGCGAGCGCGGCGGCGGTGCGGCGCGCGCAGCGGGCAGGACGGGCGTGGCAGAGTCTCTCTGTTCCCAGGCCTCTGTCCCTGCCCTCTACCCTCAGGTCTTCTTCTTGGGTCTCCTCCAACTCTAGCTCCCTTCATCTGGCTCCCATCTGGCTCCACCCTTAGGTCTCCTTGTCCAGCCTCCTCTGCCCTCCAGCCTGGTTCCGGAGGTGAAGAATCCTGTTTGGGCATCCTGGAGGATCCAGGTCTGGGTGTCGAGATGGGTTGGGAACACCCAGAGTGCAGTCCTTTGCTCTAGCAGGGTCAGACTTGATTTTTTTTTAGCCCTGGCTGTCCTGGAACTCACTCTGTAGACCAGGCTGGCCTCAAACTCAGAAATCCGCCTGCCTCTGCCTCTGCCTCCCAAGTGCTGGAAACAAAGGCGTGCGCCACCACTGCCCGGCTTAGACTTGATTTTTAAATCCGTGGAATGGACATGGACCTTGCCCTAGCTATGCCTTGAGCTAGCCACTGGGCTTCTCTGTCCCTCTGTTCCCGTGTGTGTACCGTTAGGGGAATTAATGACTTTGCCCAGATGAGGCGCACTGGAGGACCTAAAACACAGTGTTCACAGCAGTGCAATCCAAAGACCGAACGGCAGATTCCCACCAGCCTTCCTCCAAGGTTCTTCAGGGCGACACAGAGACGTGTCCGCAATCCCGGCACATGGGACACTGAGGCAGCAGGGTCTCTAATTCGAAGCCACCCTGGGCTACACAAGTGACGCTGTCTCAAACAGACGAGAGCTGGATTTTAGCTCCCAGCCACAGAGTGCTTGAGGCCTGGGGCATCGATCACCCCACGTGGGCCGGCTCAGAGTGAGAGATGAAACCCCGTCTTATATTTTGTGAGCGTTCTTGGTTGGCTAGTTTATATCTCCCAGCCCTGTCTGGAACTCACTATGTAGAGCAGGCTGGCTTACACCGCCTGCCTCTGCCTCCTGCGTGCTGGGACTAAAGCTGGCGCCACCACCAAGCCTGTGTTGTTTCTCTCTCTCTGTCTCTCCGTCCCTGTGGACTTAAACTGTCATCCCACCTGCCTCTACCTTCCCGGTGCTGGAAATATGGGCATAACAGTGTGTTTTACGCAGTGTCGGGCTGAACTGGGGCTCCAGTGTGCTGGGCGAGCACACTGCGGTGGAGCCGCACACCGGCCCTTCCTTCTGAGGTTCTAAGAGATGTGTGTGTTCGGTCGCCGTGGTCTCAACCGCCTGAGCCTCTGGACCACAGAAAGCACCAGTGAGGAGCCCCAGGATGAGAGTCCTAGAAGGTTCCAGATGGAAACCGGCCTCAGTTTCCCCACTGCTAGAGAGGAGTCCTCTCAG
Organism: Apodemus speciosus; assembly: GCA_002335545.1. Taxonomy (NCBI): domain Eukaryota; kingdom Metazoa; phylum Chordata; class Mammalia; order Rodentia; family Muridae; genus Apodemus; species Apodemus speciosus. The sequence goes on along the minus strand of BDUI01002891.1, from coordinate 46,044 downwards.
GAGTCAACGAACTCCGCTGAAGGTGGAACTCCTGTCCCCACCTTTGGGTGATTGCCAAACGCCTTGCGGAGCGATCCCTCCCGAGCCGAGCCTGGCAGGACACAGCCTGTGCCAGCGGTGGCGCGGCTGTTGCGCACTGCAGGGTGCCGCTCCAGTCCAGGCATTCGCACGCACCCCCCTTCGGATCCCTGTCCCCCACCAGCTTTGTAACCCCCCTACATAAGGGCCCAGAGGCGGAGACAGGGAGGTGCCTGCCTGCCCCTGCCCTCTCCCGGGCTCAAGGACAGACACCTCCAGAATTAGCCTCCCCCTCCCTCCCTTATCTCCCACAATACCTCAGGCCAGACAGATGGAAGTGGAAGCGACGCGCCTCACCTCTGGGTCACAAGGATCCCCACCCCGGGAGGAAGGTTAATTAGAAAACCTGGTGGGAGTGAAGGGACTCCTTCCACACAGACAGCTGTCACAGGAGTGAAGGAGATGTCAAATTCAACTGCCAGTATGACCGCCAGCCTCAGTTTACCACCTCCATGCTCTGTAACGTAGCAGGACACAGCCACAGAGGCCTCCCAGAGCCAGCCCCGTGGTCCTGTTATTCTGCCCGGGGCTCTAGAATGACCTCAGCAAACCCCACCTATTTCCCACCCCGTGGGGGCAACAAGAGGTCTGACTCCTGCTTCCGCTAAGGGGCGCTCTCGGGCGGATGTGCCTCTCCTGGTTAGGCAGGTCTGACGCCCCAGTTAATGACATGTTGGGGTTCGCTCTGCGGCACAGAAGAGGTTGGAGAGCTGCCCCGGTTTCTCACTCCCTGCCCCCATCCCAAAACCAGAAAGTGGGATGTAGCGCTGAAAAACAGCCTCCTGAGAAACCCACGCCTCTCGCGCTTGTCCCACTCTTTTCGAAGACCAGAATCCACTATTCCAGTGCCACTAATTTACTCAAAGACTTGGTGGTTCGGTGCTGAAAGCAGCTGGAGGGTGACCGGGCGCTTGGCCATTCTAAAACGTCCTTATGTCCCACATCTACCCAAAATTCAGAGACCCGAGATCTCAACAGCACCCTAAGACACTTCCAAGGGTCCCCAGTTAAAGGATCCAAAAATTCCAGCTCCACTAACTCCCCAGGACCAAGGGCTCCGAGCACCACTAAGATCGCAGGGGTTCAAGCTGCCATCCCTCCGCTCAGAAAGTCGGCACCCCAGTTCCTTCTTTCCAGGGATCCAGGCATGAGCTCCCCACACTATTCCCCTGGACTCAAGGTTCGAGTTTCTATCAAGTCCTCCCAGGGACGCGATGTCGGGTTTGGGGATGGCTGGACCCTGGGTGGGGGTGGGACTCACGCGTCGGGGCAGATCCTGGCACCGGGGGGGGCTTTTCCTCGGGCTCCGGCTCCTGCTCCAGCGGCGGGGAGCGGAGGACGGGGCGGGGCAGTCGCCCTGGAACAGGTTAGACGACGTGACTCTGACTGGAGGGAGGCGTGTCCCTCCGAGGAGGAGGAGCTACGGTTGCCTGGAGCACCTTGGGATTTGTAGTCCCGAATGGGCGGGGCGCAGCCGGGGACATTTCCTTTCGGAGTCAGACGCGATCCGTTTGACAGTCAGTCCAGAAGATCGTGGACGACCTGGACGGCGAAATGCACAAGAGTTTAGATTCTCACCTCACTGTGGGTACAGGGGAAGAATTCCTGAGCCCTTCCCCACTCCTCCAAGCTCAGTTTCCCCTTGCCTGCGTGAAGATTTGGACACTGAARGAGATGGGAGGCGCAGAGAAAAGAACCCACCTTAATCAGGACTCCAAGCCCCGGGTTATCTGTCTAAATAAAACAAAAATAAAATAAAATAAAAATAAGGGGGCTCTAATTCTAGCATTTAGGAAGCAGAGTCGGACGCACCTCTACAAGTTCAAGGCCTTCCTGGTCTACACAGCGAGTTCAAGGCAGCCTGGGCTACATAGCCAGCCTGGACTACATAAAGAGACCCTGTTTCTAAACCAAAACAAAGCATCACAGCGTTGGGGATTTACTGGAGCGCCTAGCAACAAGCAGGACTACAGTCCCCAGCAGACTCCCGACCGACGTCCATCGCCAGCCACCTCCGAGTCATCTGGGAATTGGAGTCTTGGAACCCACAAAGGGCGAGCCCCAGAGTTTCTCGCCCACGCGCGAGGGGGACACAGTCTGGAGATGCCTGGCGGAGGGAACACTCCTTCGTAGCCCTGGTTCCCCTGTTCTCAGACGACTCAGAAAAGGCGGGGGTGGGGGGCGCACACCAATGCTGGAGGAGTCTCCAAAACCTCCGCGGAGGGGGCGGGCCGCCACGCTGACACACCGGCCAGGAATGCAGTCGAGTCACCCTGTCTCGCCACCGTCCCGCGGCTCCACCCGCCACCCCACGCGAGGCAGTCCTGCTGGGAAGGGGCGTGGGCACGTCCCCCAAATCCCACGTCCACGTGCCGCTGTTTACTTGGGCGGCGGAGCAGAAAGGGACCGACCAGCTGCACCTCTACCCGCCTCGGGACCGTGAGGAATACCCCTTCCAGGACACGAAGCCCACCAGGGCATCCACCGGCCTCAGCCGACACTAACCCCCCGCACCGTTTCAAGCCAGGTTCGGGGGCTCGGGGGTCCGCGGCTCCTCCCCTGACCCTGCGGACTCCTCCCCCTCGGTTTCCCGCTTCCTCCAGACTTCAGAAGCTCCGCCTCTGGTTGGCGCTGAAAGTGCTCCGCTCGTCCGCTTTTCTCTATTTTCCGACCTGGTACAGTCAAACCTTCAAATTTCGCCGCACCAGGGACTTCCGAAGATACACTCTAGCTTTGAAAGCACAGTCGTGACAACCAGAATTCTTACCTAGCTTTTACAAGAATGCCGCATAATCGATCTTCTGTCTCTTTAAAAGCCGTGGCCTAGGCGGGTCACTGCCCCTTTAAGACTGTATTGGGAGAAACCACGTGAACAAAGCTGTCGGGGGAGCAGACACACCGAGATCCGAGCTAGCTTGCATTTCTGAGCAGCAGGGAATTGATTTCCCCCTGCAGGGCATTGTTGAGAAACTAATCATCCCTCTGCTGTGTGAAGTTTAAGAGTAGAGGTTAGCCGGGTTCTGCAGATAGTGACAGCGCCGAGCCGCGGCCCAGCTCTCCTACGCGACTTGGATGCTTCCGGGTGCGGCTCCACCCCCGGGGTCCACGTGGTGGGCAGAGTTCCGCGCAGGCCCCGCGTGGGCTCCTCCAGAGTTGGGATGGAGGGTACTCCGGCCTGCGGTGAGTGGAGCTTGAACTGGTGGAGAGGAGCGGCATCCGGGAGGGGCTGGGTGCAGAAGGGGTTGGGGAGGGCTGCGGGGTTGCCCCGTGAAGCGGGCGGGTGCGGGACCTACGGGGACTTTGAGAGGTTGGCCATGTCAAAAGGGCCCCCCGACTGTCTCATTTCAGGTGCCGCTCGGTTCTCCTGCCCTCCCCACTTCTCGGCGATGTCTCCAGACTCGGATCCCCCCCGTTTCTCCTTGGAGGCGCTTACAGGTCCCGATACAGAACTGTGGCTTATCCGAGCCCCTGCAGACTTCGCCCCACAATGGTGAGTGGTCGCTTGCAGGCCACCTTCTGGGATGATTCCCCCACCCCTTAGAGGCCGAACCCTCCAGGGGCTGAACTCACCCACCGTAGACCGAGAACCAGAATTTAGACAGCTGTTTTTGAAAATCTGAGATAGGGTTTCTATGTCCTGGAACCGGCTCTGTAGAGTAAGCTGGCCTCGAACTCAGAGATTCTGCCTCTGAAATGCTGGGGTTAAAGGCAAGTTGCCACCAGTAGGCCAGATGGCATTTCTGAGCAACCCGGAAATGCTCTTTGGGTTGTTTTGAAACAGTCTTATTCAGTAGCCCGGGTGGGTTTCGTTTCTTTTCTCTCTCTCTCTCTCTCTCTCTCTCTCTCTCTCTCTCTCTCTCTCTCTCTNTCTCTCTCTCTCTCTCTCTCTCTCTCTCTCTCTCTCTCTCTCTCTCTTGTTTTGTTTTTTTGTTTTTTGCTTTTTGTTTCTTTTCGAGACAGGGTTTCTCTGTGTAGCCCTGGCTGTTCTGGAACTCAATCTAGACCAGGCTGGCCTCGAACTCAGAAATCCGCCTGCCTTTGCCTCCCGGGTGCTGGGATTAAAGGCGTGCGCCACCACCGCCCGGCCCCAGGCAGGTTTCTAAGAACCAGCCTCCCAGCCCCAGTTTCCTGAGTACTGGGATTAAAAGTGGGTGTCACAGGCTCTGCTTTGTTTTGGAGACTCTTTTTTCTTAAAAGATGTATTCGCTTATGTGAATGAGCACTCAATGCCTGTATGCTAGCATGAGAGAAGAGCCCGTCACACAGAAGACGTTATCAGACCCCATTACACATGGCTGCGGGCCACTCTGGTTGCTGGGGACCAGGACCTCTGCATGCGCAGCCAGTGCTCCCAACACTGAGCGGACGGACTCCTCCACCCTGTTTTGGAGAACTTATATCCCATGTAGTAGTTAAACTTTTGATCCTCCTGCCTCTGCCCTCCAAATACAGCCACCATACCCAGTTTTATGTAGTGCTGATGAACAAATCCAGACACTGTTCATGCTGGACGCGCACTCAGTGCCCGAGACTTCGCAGGAACCGTGGGGTCGAATATAATCTCAGCACTTGGGAGGCTGAGGCCGGGAAACACTCTAGGCCAGCATGAGCTGGGCAGTACTGAGCCAGGCACACTTACACACACGGAGGGTGTGGCTCAGGAAACAGCTACCGGGTGGCATAGACCTAGTCCCAGTACCTGGGAGGTGACCCCGGGGCTGGTCAGGCGTTCTAGGCATCCCTCGAACCCCCGGAAGGTGGGTGGGTGGGTGCTTGGTTGAAAACAGGAAACAGAACTCAGGGTCTTGCACCTGGGTTCTAGCGCTGAGCTGTACCCTAGCCTGGAAAAGGTCAGCCACTGATTCTCCCTCTCTCCTCAGCCTCAATGGGCGGCGTGTGCCACTCTCTGGCTCCAAGACTGTCAAGGGCAAACTGGACGGCAAGAAGAACCGGTACCGGGTCTTTACCAGCAGTCCCCAGGCCGGAGAAGCCACCTTGCTCGCATCTTCAACGGAGGCAGGTGGCAGACTCACCTGCGCCCCAGCACCCAGCGGGAGCTTAAGGATCATGGAGGGTCCTCAAGAATATCTTCTCTCTCGGGTTCCCCTGCGACCCATCCCCACCAGTCTGCCACCTCAGATGCCTGCTGGCCTGCGGCCTCGCTTCTCCGCCTTCGGGGGCAGCCCTCCAGTCACCGGGCCGGGCACAGCCTCGGGTCTGAGGCCACCCTCTTCAGGGAAGAGGAAAAAGAGGAGGAAGGACRCGGGGGCCTCGGACACTCGGGAGGCTGTGGACAGGCACGGGGCCGTGGAAGTGGAGACAGCCCCGGGGAACCTGGGGATGGATGTGAAGAAGAGGCATCCTGTGGGGGAGGAGGACATGGAGGCCGAGGCAGAGCTGCCAGTCCCATCCGCCACCAGCAGCAAGAAGAGGAAGAAGTCCAAGGGGGCAGAGACGCTCCGGATGGAAGAGGATGCGGGGCACACAGAGCCGACGGCTCGAGCAGAGCCTCCCGAGGGGACCTTCCCGTCCTCCGCCAGGAAGAGAAAACGGCAGGAGGAGGCTGAAGGGGCGGAGGGAGTGCACAGCCCCGCGGCTGGCGCTCAGCCACAGGTCACTGTGGAGCCCTGCGAGGAAACCGGCCTGTTGTCCCCTACAAAGAAGAGGAGAAAGGCAAAGAATCTGGTGGCGGAGGCAGAGGCGGGGCTCCCCGGGGCGCTCACAGAGACCCAACCATCAGAGCACGGCCTTCAGGGTGAAGCAACTCCGGCGTCCCCCAAGAAGACGAAGAAGAAGAAGAAAAAGGGAAAGCGGGTGGACGAGGCGCCTGCCTTGGAGGCAGAGGTGACAGAGGCCGCAAAAGCAACCGAGCCCAGGTCTGAGGTCACTGACCCACAGTCRGCGGAACCAGAGCCCAGGGCCAGCCAAAGATCCCCCAAGAAGAAGAAAAAGAAGGGTCAGGAAAGTGAGGTGCAAGATGCCGGTCCCCACTGAGAGATGGTCCCCCGTGGGACGGGAGAAGCCAGGGCTGTAATGACACCCTGGGGAGGGGAAGGGGAACCTGCAGGGCTGAGGTCAGAAACCAGCTGTAGAGATGCTCCCTCCCCCAGCAAACACGCACAGCAGAGCCTGGACACGGGAAATGCTTTATTGTGACCCTGGGCCTCGCTGGCAGGTCATCGAGGTCCTTTGAGGAAGGGTTCGTGTAGTACTTCAAAGAGCCTGCGGGCCTGTGGGCGAGGGGGAAGGGGACGTGTCATTAAAGATGCGGCGTGCCTGCCGTCTGGAGTGGGCCTGCTGCCTGTCCTGCCTGAGGAGCTTTGGGTGTCTGGGCTCTACYTGAGGCCGGCCAGGTGGGTGGAAGTAGACTAAGCTATCCCACCGGCCGGGCGGTGGCGGTGCACACCTTTAATCCCAGGACTTGGGAAGAAGTACAAGGCCAGCCTCAGCTACATTAAGTAAATAAAACGAGCCAACAAAGAGTCTTACTTACTTTGGACACGTGGGGTCAAGCATCCTGGGCTGGCCTGGCCAGCTGTCTAGTCAAGGATGGCTTTGGACTCAACCTTTGATCCTCCTGCCTCATCCGGCTGCTGTAATCGTGCTCACCACGCTTAGGTTAGCCAGCACTGGGGTCAGAGCCTTGCTCTGGGCACGCTAAGCGAGCGCTCTACTGACCCGGCTACCCTCGGACCACAAGAGCAGATCCTATGGAGCCGTTTAAAACAAGCACGGTACTTCCGCCTGCGGCCTTAGCGGGAGTCAGCAGCAAAGTGAAGATCAGGTCCAGCCTGGTCTACAGCGAGATCCAGGCCAGCTAGAACTATGCATATTAAGACACTGTCTAAAATCAATAGCCATTTGATAGAACTTAAAATCTAAGGTCCATTGATTTGGGGCTCATTCCTGTACCTCAACCCCTGTGGCACCCCCTAAAATTCTTACCTTCTGGGGGCCCAGGCCCGGGCACAAGGCTAGATCCTCCCTTGATGCGGTGAACAGCTGTTCCAGGGACTGAAAGGTAGACTCAAGGTCAGGGCCCTGTGCTCCAAACCCTTCCATGTCCCAGCTGCAGGGGACCCCAGGGTGTGGCCCTGGGGAGGTCAGGAGGGGATGCCCAGGGGCCCTCTTACTCCAAATGTGGCCAGGAGGGTCTGGCTGTCGGTCCTGTTCACAGATTTCACGGTGGTCAGACACTCGGTGGCCTGGAAGGGGAAGGGTGCTTTCCTGGGCCTGGGCACTGACAGCCTGTGATGTGCGTCCAGCACCGAGAAAGCAGGTGCAGGAGGATTCTTTTGTTTTTTTTTCTTTTTGGTTTTTCGAGACAGGGTTTCTCTGTGTAGCTCCGGCTGTCCTGGAACTCACTCTGTAGACCAGGCTGGCCTCGAACTCAGAAATCCACCTGCCTCTGCCTCCCAAGTGCTGG
>BDUI01002890.1:50741-63833 GCA_002335545.1 Apodemus speciosus | reverse complement strand
AGAGAGAGAGAGAGAGAAGACTGTGGACAGTGATAGCCATGACAATGGCCTCGATGGTGCTGGAGAGTTTCATGAATTTATATTTATCACCAAACTCAGAAGTTTACGCCATATACAGATAGATTCTTATAGTCAGTCATACCTCAATAAATGGTTATGCAAGGGTTGAGAAAGTAACTCTGAGGATTTTCATCAAGATATTATTCTGGTACAATTAAATAATATTTTGTACTCATTACCAAGGAAGGTTACAACACTGGCCATGCTACTGAAAGAACCTGTTTTCCATATTTTCTATCAGCATTTAAATCAACTCTTTAGATTTAAACAGACACATCAGCCAAACCTAACAGTCTGTACTTGTTAAAATGCCATCTAGTTTTTAATGAGAACCTGATATTTAACAAAGTCTTAGCCCATGTCATTATTATTGTAAGGTTTACAAGTTATCCATGTGACTAGTTGGACTGTATTCAAGTGAGCTTGTGTAGATTATAGCTCTACTGCCTGTTATGGTCCCAGTTAGGCAAAGGAAAGCGACCACTTAGTTATATAATCAGCTTCTGTAAGGAGACAAGTTCAGAACTTTTGCAACATGATTGTTAGAGTCTGAAATAGAAATCATGAAGTACTATTATTGTAGATTGTAGGTTTCACAGAGTAGGTTTATAAAAATGAACTTCATCAATCAGAAAATTAACAAAAGACTATGAGAAACTTATGACTGTATAGAAATATTTGCTACACAAGAAAAGCAGCATTCTGAAAGGGGAACTGAGAACTGGGGTCCCTGGGCTCAGGGTTGGTGCCTGCCCTGCATAGTTTTTTTGTTTGTTTGCGTGTTTTGGTTTTCAACTTGAGACAAGCTATAATTATCTATGAAGAGGGACCCCAATAAAGTAAAAACCTCCATCATATTGCATTGACAAGTCTTGTCTTAGGGTTTTACTGCTATGAGCAGACACCATGACCAAGGCAACCCTTAAAAAGACATTTAATTGAGACTGGTTTACAGGTTCAGAGGTTCAGTCCATTATCAAGGCAGTATCCTGTAGCTGTTTGTATTTTCATGTTAATTACATTCTCTCAAAACCTGTTTGCAGTGTCTAGCACATAAACACTGAGGGACCCTGCCCACAGATGGTTCTGATTGAGAAGTAGATGCTRACAGCTAATGGCTGGGCAGGGCAGACAGAGGCAGGACTTTCAGGATTCCTGGGCTAGGGACAGAAGGAGATCCACCTCTTGTTGGAAGAGGAAGATCCTTCATGCTAGGAGAAGGGGAACCAAGACATCATGTTTGAGAGGTGAGGGACAGAGAACATTGTAGCCATGTAGGAGAACATAGCTYAAGAGGGCTGCAGGTCTGGGTCTAAGGCAGTAAAGATGGAACATAGAATCAGTAAGAAATAACTTGGGAATATTGGGGGGAGGTAGAGCCAGGTGGAAGCCAGCTCAGCAATTGAGCTGTTTAGGGCATGTAAAATATAAAGGCTGTATTATGTATATTYCATTCTAGAACCCAGAACATTGGGGTGGGTATTGAGGAATGGGCAGATGCTGCTGCTGCCAGGATTGCTTTGAGTAACATTAATTGGGTTCTACAACAGCATCCAGGCAGACATTGTACAGGAGGAGCTGAAAGTTCCATGTCTTTATCTGAAGGCTACTAGGAGAAGACTGGCTCCCATGTGGTTAAGAGGAGGGTCTCATTGCCTATCCCCACAGTGACATATTTCCTCTAACAAGGCCAAACCTCCTCATAGTGCCACTCCCTGGGCCAAGCATATTCAAACCACCACAAGTCTATAGGACATTTTTTGATTGATTATTGATGTGGAAAGGTCTAGCCCACTGTACGTGGTCCTTTTTGCCCCAGGCAGGTGGTCCTGTGTTTATAAGAAACCAAAGTGTGCAAKCCAGAAAGAGTAGGTTAATAAGCAGAGTTTCTTTGTGGCCTCTGTCTCAGTTCCTGCCTTTAAATTCCTGCTTGAGTTTCTTTCCTGATTTCATGGTAGACTATAAACTGTAAGTTGAAATATAACACACACACACACACACACACACACACACACACACACACACACACACACACATTGCTTTGATTATGCTGTTTTATCACTTCCTGTATGGACCACTGACCCACAGACCTCTGAGGAGGGTACTAGGCAGTTGGTACTGAGAAACTAGTCTCAAAAACAACAAATAGGAAACTAGTCAGAAGCAGGTGGTACTGTCAGGAAGAGGAAACAATAGGATTCAGTCCAAATGTGATCATAAAAAGAGAAAGCAGCGTAAAAATATGTTCTGTGGGTGTGTCGGGGAAGGGGTGCCTCGGCGAGTCTGTGCTGAGGCATCCCTTTCCCTAAGGGATCAGACAAATATAGTATAGAATAGAGTTTATTCAGGGCATGGGGAGGGCTGTTAAGAGGGTAGTAGAGGCAGAGAAAGGCAGAGAGAGGGAGAGAGTAGAGAAGAAGAGGCCGGCCATGACCACGTGGATGGGGGGTGGTGAATGGGGAAGGAGGAAGGGAGGAGAGCCCAAGAGGGCAAGAGAGAAGCTAAGAGGGTAAGACAGGCAAGAGAGATAGAGAGAGGAGGGGCAAGCATCTCCTTTTATAGTGGGCCAGACCTACCTGGCTATTGCCAGGTAAATGTGGGGTGGAGCTTAGACAGAACCCAAGGATTATGACTTCCTTTTTTTTCCTGGTCTCTCTACTGATGTCTACTGAAAAATATTGACAAGACATTAACTGAGCAGAAGGAAATTCTTCCATAGCCCCTTCCCTAGCCTTTAGCAGAACACAGAGTGAACAGTGGTGAACCAGGAAGAAGACACCAGTTACTGGCTGCTGTGCATAATGGCAAGTTTCCTGAAGCCCCACACTAGGACCAGGACTATGCCTGAGAACTGCTTCCAGTTAACGCTTCCCCACAAATTGCCCTTGGCCAAAGAAAGTTGTTTTTACCAAGTTTCCACTACTAGCAGAAGGCAAACACATCCAGTGACTGGTCACAGAAGGCACAGATGCCTACACTCCAGTGGCTACCATCCTCCTGTACCTGGAAACAGGGACGCTCAGTTGAAGAATTATTCATTAGCCTGGCTTGTGTGCATGTCTGTGGGACAGTTTCTTAGTTAATAACTGATGAGGAAAGGTCCATCCCACTATGGGAGGTGCTCTCCCTAGGCAGGTGGCCCTGGGCTGTATAAGAAAGGTAGATGAATTAACCACAGGGAGCAGCCAGTAAGCAGTGTTCTTACCATTGTCTCTGCTTCAGTTTCTGCCTCCATGTTCCTGCTTCTGCTTCTGTACTGGTTTGGTTTTTATCAGCTTGATATATGCTGGGAACCTCAATTTCAATTGAGAAATGTTTCTATTAGATGGGCCTGTAGACAAGTGTTTGAGGGAATTTTCTTGAATGAAGCTTGGTGTAGGTGGGCCCTCCAACAACAGAAAGCAAAGAAGGACATTGACCCTTATCCAAGAAATCTCTGAAAGTCCACCCCTCCTCTAGCCTCTCCCACACAATCAGCTGATTGTTCTAACACTTTGCCTGCTTTTGTCTTTTGCTGTCTGGTTGCCTTTAGCATGTTGTTCCTGTGATTGCATTGCTTGCCAAGGCCAGAAATGGAAATCAGATCCCTGTAAAGTGGTATTAGAGGATGTTTTGAGCTACCAAATGTGGGTGCTGTGATCTRAACTTGGGTCTTGAGCAAGAGTCATATAGAGTATTGACTACTAAGCCATCTCTCCAGCCTCTGGATCTTGATTTTTGTTTGTTTGTATGTTTGTTTTTTGTTTGTTTGGTTTGGTTTGGCTGGTTGGGTTTTGTTTTGTTTTGTTTTGGTTAATATTGTTCTCTTTGATTTCCTGTTCTGCTAAAACCTAAGATGTTCTAAAGTATATGCCAATGGCTCTAACACTTAAATACATTTTTTTATGATCCATAGTGTTTAAATGGCTACTTCTCCCCAAATCAGATAGTTCGTCTTATAATTTTCTTATAGTTCATCTTATAATTTTAATTAAGAAACAAAGTATGTGGCTCTCCTGTTTGTAGCCACACCATCAGATAGCATTTGACCAAACAGGTGACTTTTTTTTAAATTATGAATTATGCTTTCTGGTCTTGTTTTCTGTCTGTCTGACTTTAGTTTCAGAAGTKCGATGATTTCATAGCATAGGAGAGACTTATCTTTTGTTCTCTAACACCGTGTGAGTAGGGTCAGGTGATATAGCCCTTAAAAGCTAGAGTGTGCCCAGTGGGCCTAAGTGTTTAAAACACCCTCAGGCTGCCCATCGTCTCACACTGTAAGGTACAGTCTGTATTTCTGCAGAATTGGCTTACTTGCCTGAATCTCACACTTGACAGTTACATTTGTTTAAAGTAGTCTCTCAACATTTTTATAATCTCTGAGGATTCTATTCTCAACGACACATGCCTCCCCCACCAACGGACTGAGTACTCCTGTCCCAGGGACTTACTGTGGAAGTGGCATGGATTGAGTGTTTCAATCCTCTTTCTGAGGGCTTCTGTCCCAGGGACTCTCAATGGAAATGGAATGAGCTGAGTGTCCTTTACAAGAGGACTGGGTGTTCTGGTCCCTGGGACTTGCTATGGAAGTGTTATGGATTCTGGAAGTTGACATTACTTCATCATGTTTATGAACCTTTTCTTTTCAGGGTTCTTAAAGAACAGTTCTGCATTCTCCACTGGTCCATCCCATCCTTTCTTCAGTCTGTTCTTCTGTGAAGATTTTGTTGAACTGCAAATACTGGCAAGCATTTGTTAGTTTTACCTGAAAGGTTGTTATGCAGATGGTGTGAAATAAACAAGGGATTAGAATTCCTCGACATTAATATTCATCAACTTAGACACCTCCAGCATATCTGTTCTCTCCAGAGCCAACCAAAAAAAGCTGGGTGGGTACCATGACTGCTGGGGATCCCTGAGTTAGTCATTACTAATCACATAATTATCGGCTAAGTTTTTCCCAAAGGAAAAACAAGGTGCTGGAATGATCAATGTCGGTGGAAACAGAAAAACTTCTAGGTGTGAAACTATGCTGATTTTTCTACAGACTCATCCCTAGGTTCCCCAGGATCTGCAGCTGATCACACAATCATATCCTGTCTTGCCTGATTCATTATTTATCGGGTGTCTGTGTGTTTTGAGCATTAACTAGATTTTATGCTCCTTCAGGGAAGGCTCAGCCTTGCCTTTCACCTCCTTTTACCCTTGTCTAAATATCCCAAAGCAGGAAGTTCAACTCTACAGGGATGTAAGATTCTGGCCAATTAGTCGACAGCATGAAGCAGTCAGCTTTGGCTGCTGAGTCATCGCCCCGAACCTTCCTTTACAGTCCAGTAATTGATTTAGCTCCCACTACACTGGGCTCAGGACTTAGCTGAGCTGAGCTGAGCTGAGCTGAACTGAGCATCTTCTGGTCCCATCTAGGCTTCCTCATGTGTCTGTGATTACCTTAGTTCTGAGGGGATGACATGTCTAGGGACTGGTTGCATCCTATGGAGCATACCAAGAAACAGAAAGAACTCATAAGAGGCAGCTGAGTTGTGGCTCAACATTTGAGGCACTCTGTTATCATGGATGGAGGGGAAAAATCACATTGTAGAGGGAAGTAGTACAATTGGGAGGTGAAATAGTTACAGCCATTTTTAAACYACTATATCTTACAAATTCGAATGATTTGTCATATATTATAGTGTAATAATTTAAAATATATAGTGTAATGATCTAAAAAGTACCTCATTAGTGTGACTTTGTTTGGTATGATAATTGTTGATATAAAAACCAGACATAATGCCCATGATCTGAGGATGCAGCTGGTGATATCGGGTCCATCTATTTCTCTGCACATTTTGCAGAAAAGAAGTCCTAGGAATGACTCCATCCTGTTGTTAAAAAGGCTGTTCACTAGTATAAGGACAGCTGTGGCTTAGGCAACAGTTTCTCCGATCTGGTAGAGCTGCTATGATATGTCGCACAACCTCCTCTTCTAAGCAGCTGGGAGTATGCCAAGCCACACCCACATTCACACTTGTAAGCTTATCTCCTGTGCTTATTCTTGGAGGTATGTGTCATCACATGAGATTTCAGGGTCTTAGAACATACAGAACATTGTTACCATATGATCTCGGAGTAGCCAACTAATTTCACTGAGGCTTAATTTTCTTTTCTATCGGCATGTGGCCACCCCAGAGTTGCTTAGAAGGTGAAATAAACAACACAATTTTACCCACTGGCATGTCAGGCTTCGGATAAATGCTCTTGGGCAGTCTTTACCTTATCTGATCGAATTGTATTGATTTTGGTGTTATCGTTAAACTTGTCCTTTGTGTTATTTTTTTTGCTGCCAAAGAAAGACTTGGTTGGTTGTTTCCTTTGTTTTGAGATAGGTCTCATGTAGCCTGGGTTGGCCTCAAACTCACTATGAAGCTGAGGATGACTTTGGACTTTTGACCCTCATACCTCCACCTCTGGGGTGCTAATACCTGGAAACAGGACAACCTCCTGACAGTGAGACCTACCCCATCTCCCAACCCAGAAACACAAGGCCCAGCCTTTTGTGTCTTCTTTCCTCATTTCCCATCTGTCACAGTTTAAGTGCTACACAGCTGTGCTCTCCATGGAAACCTGCCATGTGGTTAGACAGCTCACTGTGTGCAACCTGCTCAGGTTCACTGCCAGGCTTTTGATGCCAGGCATTGCATTTAAATCATAGTAAAGCAATCAGTGGGGGGAGACTGTCGCCTGTCTTCTATCTAGTCCTTGTCCCGCCCTCCCTCAAGAATGAGTGAGGCAGATACTGAAGGGAAAACAAGGCTAACTTGCTACACTTTGATAAAAATTTAAACAAGAAAGTGTGAACTTCCAGACTCTCAGTAGCAACAGGGATGCCAATCAAGAGAGGCTGGTGGAGTCACAGCCCTAAGTTCCCAGCAGGCTTCTGGTGACCAACCAAGAGATTGTATTATGAGTCCAAAGCTTGTGAAGTACTCTGGGGCACCAACCAAGAACAGACCTTGTAGAGTAGGGCCATAAAAAGCAGCAAGCACCAGGAGAGTGTGAGTGCAGCAGCAGGAAGAGGGGCAGGGAGCCTCTGTGAGTCTCTCTCTGGCTACTGCTTTGTCTCCTCCGCTGAGCTCTAGTCACCTGCCTTTTGTCCTGGAAGTTTCAGAGCATCTGAGTATGGGGTGTCAATTTGGGTCCTGACTGGTTAATGTGCATCATCCATAATGAGACAAAATGAACCATTCAGAAAGAGCCAGTTGGTGATTGTAGGAGATCCTCGCAGGTTGCCATCTGCTGGGTTAGTGCTCAGGGCTCTGACATCACAGGGCTACAGCTGTGGTCACTGTCATGTGACTGTCATTCTCTACCCTCTGTTCATGCACAGTCTGCCTCTGACTCAGTGACTGGAACAAGTGCACAGGCTTCTTCAGAGTCCACTCCTGGGTGGCAGGAAAGGCCACAGGCAGCCACAATGCAGTTTGTCCAGTGTAAGGCTGGGAGTTCATAGACAGTGAAAGTACTGTTTCAGTTCATGTAAACGTGCAGAGTAAATATACAAATCTATAGGATTTTAGCATAAGTAAGTTGCATCAAAGTCTTGTTTGTCTCTGGGATCTAGGGGCATGGCACTATTTAGGTAGTGTAGATTTATCATCTCTCAGATTGTTTTCTGCCTTTCACATCTCTACAGAGGCAGAGGTGAGTTGCCTGCAGCATCTCCATACAATCTCTGGACTGATGGATAGCTCTCTCAGCCCTACCTTTCCCATCTCTTTCTCTCTCTCTCCCCACAACCCCCCCTTGTCTCTGCCTCACCTCCCCATGTGCATATGTGCATATGAGCAGATCCACATACACATATGTGCATATATGCCTGGGGGCCAAAGGTTAACGTTGAATGTTGTGCTTCAGGATATCTTCGACTTCTTTTGTGAGACAGGGTCTTTCCCTGGCCTGGAATTTAACTAGGCTGGCTGGCCATGAGTCCTGGGGATCCACATGTCTTTGCCTCCAAGATATTGGGGTCACAACCATGAATCACTACACTATGCTTTCTTACCTGGACTCAAAAAGTCAAACTCAGGTCTTCGTGTTTGCATATTAAGCCCATCACCAGCCCCCAGCCATTCACCTTTGAGCAGGGTCTGTGCAGCCAATTCCTTCAGAAGAATGGAGGTTCCTTTGTCAGTAAAGAAGCTCCCACAGATAGACAGGCTGGCTCACTGAGGTCTTGTCTTCACACCCTGAACCTGTAAGACCCRAAGAAAACACGGGGTGCACCCTGCACCCCATCCCTTGGAAGGCGACACCCCACATCACTCACTAGAAATGGTCTCGATGCAACTGCATAAGGATTTTAATCAGGGGAAAAAAACAGTATACTGGGATCGAATCGTAACCATACAGGGTCAGAGGAATTCGATAAAGAGGGTCCAGTGGAAGGGGTTTTTATATACAGACATGGCAAAGGGGGAAGGGCTGGGGGAATTCAGGTAGTCATGAGGCAATGCAACCCATCCCAAGGGACAGGGTGTAAGTGTATTCCGCAAGATGGGGTTGGGCAAACATCAACTATCTGTAGAACAACCTTTGTGATTATTTCCAGGAATAGAGGCCTATTCACACCAGGTAAGGGCTACAGAGTACAGACTTATCTTGTGGCACTCTGGCCTTCTAAAGCAGGATTTTCTGGGAGTGAATAAACAAAATTTCAAGGCAAGACCTTTCAAACCCAGGTGTTAGTTTGCTGAAAATTGTGCTGCCTGGAGTCCAGACTTGGCTTCCACATTAGCATCACTCCATGGTGTGCTTCTCTGTAAAGTGAATTATAAAAAGAGCAATTCATACTCCTGCCGGCAAGGCTTCAGTGGACTGACTGGCCTGTTCTCAGCCCTGCAGGCCCTCTGTCTCAGAGCTCCAAAATCTCTCCATCTAGCTTGCTAAGTCCCCACAGCAGGCCATTGCCACGCCATTCTCATGCTTCCAAAATCTTGTGGCTGGCTGGGGTGCCCCATCACCACTGTACCTTTTCTCTGGATCTCAGTTGAGTCAAAGAGTGAAGGAAAACACTACACAATCTTAGTTTAGAATCAAAAGGCAATACGATAGTTGGGCGCAGCAACTAGTAATCTAATGTTTTAAGCTGTTTTAAGTTACAAATCCTCTGGTAGTGGACCCTGGCAGATCTGCCACCTGAAATAGTGGCCTCTGCTACCTACATTTTTGTCTCCATCCTCTTATAGCCACCAGTCAAGTCTTCTCTGCCATCCCTTTCTCTGACCCGGAAGTCCTGCCTACTCACCCAGTAATTGGCTCCTTGAAATCTTTATTTATTACCAGAAGGTTCACACGAACTCACCTAAATATATGACTCACTCCTAGTCCCACCCTAGTCCCTCCTGGGGAAGCAGAATTAGCCTCAAAATACAAACAACACCACAGCTATCCACCCTTCTGCACCTCTCTTGTCATGGCTACATATCAACCCTTCTGTTCTGTTCTTTAGTGCCTGCTCCTTCAGCCCTGTAGCTCTGGCCAGGTTCCTTCATGCCAGTCCCTAACTCCCCCTCACAGGTTCAGGCTCTAATGTTCCCTTTCTACTCTGACCCAGATCAGGCCCACACCTGTAATGGAGCCTGTCCCTCACCATGTCCCTCCCCTGTATCACTAAAGCTTCCTAACTATGGCAATGAGTAATGGATTTTGGCATTGGATTACATTCCAACTTTAATTATTTAGAGTTGTTACATGCTAATGGTGACAAACCAAGCCAAATGCCACAGTGACCTCCTCCTGTCTGCTGTCTAATGTTTTATTCACACCAGGCATTTAATTCACACATGTTGACTGGCATGATTGATGGTAGGCATGTAACAGTTTTCTCTGTCCAGACTTATTGAGACCACTATAGGTGCCATGAAGGGGTCCAGGATACACCTGTTTTTAAACAAGTAAGTAGATGTGAAACTTTCTGATGCTTTGACTCTGTGGACATTTGATGTGTACAGTATTTGCTTTGGACATTTTATAGCAATTTATTATCTGTGCAATTTCTTCCAACCTATTCCTTTGCACCTGAATTGTATTCATTTATGAAACATCAAAGAAAAAGAATTTCAAACCACAGAGACTCTTACAAGTTGAATAAATTACACATTACTGGGACATGGGTATTTTTGGATCAGTTATTATTATTTTATATAATTTATTTCAACTGTAATTTTTAGCATACACTTTGAAGTAAGCTTAAAATATTCTTCTAGCATCCCTATTTAACCAGACTATTGCAAGAGAAAAAAATATTTTTGTTGTCCCTATTATGTGTTAAATGCAGCTCTGGGAGATGGGAGCAGAAATGGAGGCAGATCTCTAGGAACTGTCCCTAACATGGGATACTCGGAACTGCCTGTGAGACTTCTATGTCTATACTTCAACAGCTGTGTGAAGGCTGCATCAGACATTATAGCAAAGGAGGCCTGCTATACAGCCCATGAGGTGTAGCCATTGTGCCCTCTCTGTTTGCCCTACCCAAATCTCATAGGCACTGTAGCTTCATCCCACAGTACAGGACTAAGACAGCATCTATAAAAAACACATGCACAGACCACACAATAGGCTCTCTCATACATGTGGATGCCCATTAGCATGACACTGGGGGGAATTATTTTAAGCCAAAACATGTTTGTCACTGCATTAAGATAAAGTTTTAAAACCCCTATCTGGAAGACAGTTATAATCCTAACAAGTCCACATAAAACACATTCAATCCAGATATTTTATTTACAAGCTATAACCTAAATTGGGCAGATCTTAAGTTCTACTAACTTACTCCCTAGCTATAAAGTCCCTTGTTACTTGCTATTTCTCCTGGCTATGTGGTTCTAGTCTATGGTAGCTTCTTCCTCCTCCATCTTCCTCTCTCTACCTAAAAACCCCTTGCTCTAATCTCTAGTCCCACCTTTCTTCCTTCATTGCCCAACCACAGGCTCTAGTTTTTTATTGACCAGTTAAATTGGGGAGAAGATTCATATGGCCTCACTTTGAGTACATGAAGTTCTGCTCATCAGGAGCAACAAGGTCTTGAGAAACCAGTATTTAGCATTAGAATACAAACAGAGTCAGACCAACACACTACAACTCTACTGTATCTGACATACCATGGAGATGAACAGGATACCTCTGCAGCATCTTTTCAGGTGAGACACTCTCTAAACACAGCCCCTGCAGCATCTTGCCTCATGTGATAGGAGTCTGGCCTCTGCTTACCAGCCCATATGGCATCATGTTTTCATTGGGCATGTGAGCTCTAGAACATTACAGAAGTATGGCTTATATAATTTTATTAGTTAGTTGATCTGTATAAGTGTTTTGCCTACATGTATGCCTGTGTACCATGTGTGTATAGTGCCCATAGAGGCCAGAAGAGGGCATCAGATTTCTTGGAACTGGAGTCACAGACAGTTGTGAACTACCATGTGGGTTCTGGGAGCTGAACCCTGAAGTGGAAACTTCTAGTTCTTTGGAAAATTAGTCATTTCAAATGGTGTTATGCAGATGAAAGGATGCCTTGCTAAAGCAAACACATGAAAGACTGTTTTCCTGGTGCAGACACAAGTGAAAGGATGTCTTGATATAAGAAACATGTGGAAGGACCTGTGAAGAAGGAGTATAAATATGACCCCACAGACAGTAGGGGATGATCACTGAGCCTTGGTTTGGTTTGCTCCACCTTGCTATTCTTTGCTAAAGACTCTCATGTATTGATTGGTTCATCTTACATAATGTTGTTAACCTCAACTTGTGGTAACACTGCCATTGAGAAAAACTTGCCTAAGAACTGCTCATGAGTTCCTGTGGCAGCTTGCTGCTTCCTCAGCCTTGCCTCAGGCCATTTGGAGAGCCTGGTGGTTTCTTTGGACTGAACTACAGCTGCTGATTCTTGCCTAGTGTCTGCCTGCAGAAAGGACTGGACTGTAGTTGCCAGTTCATTTGTAGTATCTGCCTGCCTAGAGGACTGGTCTGAAGTTGCTGAGTCATATTTGGTGTTTGCTATGGGACTGAACTGCAGAGAAAGAAGATCCAGTTCACCCCCAAAGAATTATTACTGAACAGGTCCACTTCCTTTGTATCCTAAGAAACTTTTCTCTTCTACTACCTCTGCTGGGTGGTAGGCTAGAGGAGAGGTTGAATCCTGTTTAAAGTAGGTTGCAAAAAATTATGCCTACAGAACCCAGGTCTTCAGCAAGAGGAGCAGGTACTCTTAACCACTGACCCATCTCTCTAGCTCCAAAAGCATGTAAAGAAGGGTGGTTATTGAGTAAAAAAGAGTTTGAGGCCAGAAGAGAGGGTGATGGACTTCTGGTGAGGGTCAGCCTCCACATCTGCCCCTAGTTCTTTCTTCATGGACTCTCCACAGCATCCTAGTGTGTTCATTCTAATAACTGGAGGACCAATAAAGGTGGCTTTTCTACTTTTCTTTGTGTTACTGTGATAAAATATCCTAACAAAGCAATTCAGAAGAAAAGTAGGTACTTGGTTCACAATTCCAGGTCCATTGTGGGGAAGTCAGGGCAGCAGGAACCTGAACCAGGTAGTCACATCCACAGCCAAGAGCAGAGAAAATTAAAGCATGTGTGTTTACTTATATTCAGCTTGCTTCTCCTCTTTTTATACAGTCCAGGACCCAAACGTGGGGAATGGTGCCATCTGTAAAGGTCACAGTCCAGACAATTCCCTACATATATGCCAATCTAGGCAATACCTCACCTTCTGAGACAATCCTAAGTTGTGTCAAGTTGTTATTTAAAATTAATCATCAGAATGATCTTAATACAATGCTCCCTTGGTTGCCCACCCTGTCCAACTACTCTGAAAGTTTTGCTTCTCTATCTCCTAATCAACAAGTAGGAATTGCCACAAGTCCCTCCTTTGATCAAGAAATCTGATTCCTTTTTCTAGCCTCTGTAGGCACTTCATACATGTGGTACATAGCCATATATGCAGGCAAAACTACTATACACATATATTAGAGCAACAACCCAATACTTGTGAGGC
>BDUI01002890.1:25119-40889 GCA_002335545.1 Apodemus speciosus | reverse complement strand
AAATGTCCCATTCATAGGGAAGGAGTGGCAGGGCCTGCTTGGGGAAGAATGGTTCTCACAGGAAATGAAAGACCAAGGCCCTCTGCCTTTGGAGCTGGGCTTGCTCTTTTTGCTCTTTCTTTACTCTGGGCTTAGTCTTCTTTCGTTAATGACACTTAAGGAAGACAATCAGAGGTAATCATCTTCTTTTGGGGGGTGGGGAATACTAAGAAAGCCTTTTCCTGCATTTCCTGTCCCCAGGGCCTCTTGATTTGAAGCTCAAAGCAGCATACTTTATGGTATTCCTTTCAAAAGCCCAACAAACTGTTAATAGGAAATAACTAAAGGAGTTTAATCCACAGCTACTTTTGTCCTTTTTTGCCTGGTGCTCTCTATGACCACAGGAAGCATGGGTTGGTTGTTGGCAGTTGGCTGTGTAGTTCTGTTACTGCAGTGAACTACTAACCATCTCAAGGAGCTCCTGAGGACCAGCCACAGGCTATCTCCTGTTAGCTCTTTCAGGGCTGTTAGGATCAAAACCAGGGCTCTGGAAGTCACAACAAGCTTAGCTACCTATTCCCAATGTGCAAGTCGAAGAGTAAAGTAGAGGGACAGAGATGAGATTTGTCCAAAGTGGCCACATCCGGAAGAGGAGCAAATAAGGAGTCCACTGCAAGTCTGTCTTCAGACTTGTTTGAGTAGATTTGAACAGAATTTTAAATGCTGCATGACTAAGGAGCTGTGGTCCAAGTGTAGCCCCACCTACCACGGACCCATTGCTGTCTCAGTCCAGTCTCTCCTTAATAGAGGTCTGAGTTGTCAGAACTATGTGAAATCTCTTCCTGTAAATCCAGCTCCCTCTCTAGCTCCATCAGGCTTCAGCCTTTCTCTTACTCCAATGTAAAAGTCTAATTCTCCAAGATAAATCATTCCAATAATCTTAATATCTGTTTCCTTACAATAGCTTCTCTTCTGCCAAGACAGATGTATGTATATATACATACATAATACATACATACATAATACATACATACATAATACATACATACATTACACACAGATGTATATGTATACACACATATACATATAGAGAGAGATAAAGAGAGGTGCTTTCATATGTAAAGTCTATGACAATAAGAAAATTACCTCCAGACCCCTTACCAGAGCGAGAGTCCCTCCCTTCCCAGAAGGGTGAGGTTACATAGTTCCAAGAAAAACTATGAGTTAACAGTCAGATGGGACCACCTGATAGCAAATTTGTGGTGGTTAAGAAGAGAGATTTTGGGATTGGGTCACCTGGTCATCCCAGCCAGGTATTCTACATAGTTGTTTGGAAAGACCTAGTTACTGATCCACCCCCTTGGGTGTGCCCTTTCCTTCTTAGCAGGGTCCTTGCCCTCAAAACTCACCCAAAATCACTGGGTGCTTTAGCCAATAAGATCAAAGTTCATCAGGATGGAGGGACAGTGGATCTACTTCTCTTAGGGTCTCCTCCCCCATCCACCCACCTTGGCTCCCAGAGCTCTGCCTGCAACACAGGCTGAGGCTGTGGTGTTGCTGGCCCCAGCTCCCCTCCATCCACCCCTCCCTGAGCAGGACAAAGGGCAGGCTGGAGGAACACATAGCAGGAGGGCTACATCCCCAGATACCATTATTGCTCTCCCCCTCTGCACCCTGGGGCGGCCATATACTGATGGGAACCAGGTCATGCAATATTGGTCTTTTTCTACAGCTGACCTCTACAACTGGAAGGCTCAACATCCTCCCTTCTCAGACAACCCAAAAGACTTCATTAATACTTTTGAATCCATTCTCTTCACCCACCAGCCCACATGGGCTGACTATCAGCAACTCCTGCAGGTCCTCTTTACCACTGAGGGAAAGGACCATATTCTCCCTAAGGCTGGAAAGAAYGTCCTGGGGTCAATGTGGCTCTTACCTTGAACCCTCCTGACATTGATGAAGGATTTCTCTTCAGGAGGCCTGACTGGAACTACAAGGAGGCAGAAGGTAAGGAACAGCTTAAGGTCTACCGCCAGGCTCTGCTGCCAGGTCTCAGGGGTACTGATAAGTGACCCACTAATATGACCAAGGTAAGAGAAGTCAGGCAGGCCCCCTCAACCTTTCTAGAATGACTCATGGAGGCATTCAGGCAGTACACCCTGCATGACCCTTCTGTGGAGGAGCACAAGGCCACAGTAACCATATCCTTCATACATCAGACTGCTAAGGATATCAGAAGAAAACTACAAAAAAATAGAGGATAAGTCCCTGAGGGAATTAGTGCAAGCAGCAGAGAAAGTATCCCACAATAGGGAAACAGAGGGGAAAAAAGAAGAAAACAGAAAGAGGCAGAGGCTAGAGAACTACAGAAGGAAAAGCACCAGGTCAGAAAGCTACAAAAGATCCTAGCTATGATGGTAAGGGAATGTAGAGGAGCCTTCAAACCTCAACTACACACTATAAAACAATGGCCTCCTCTGGAGAAAGACCAATGTGCATACTGCAAAGAGAGGGGCCATTGGGCCCAAGAGTGTCCTAATTGAAGGAAACTAGGGAAGGGGCCAGACAAAAGATGACTAGTCCCCCTGTCCAGAAGATCCTGGCCTTGGGAGATGAAAGTGATTAAGGGAAACAGGGTTTGGAGCCCCTCCCAAACCCAAGGTAACCTTGAAAGTGGAGGGGAAACCTACTCAACTTTTGGTGGACATGGGGGCTCAATACACTGACCTCTTATACACAGAAGGACCACTATCCAAGAAGAAGTCCTGGATCCAAGGAACCACAGAGACCAAACAATATTCATGGATTACCAGAAGATCTAGGCATGGGCCAGTATTCCACTCATTCATGGTCATACTAGAATGTCCCTACMCCCCTCCTGGGCTTTGATCTACTTACCAAAATGGGTGACCAAATACAGTTCCTTCTGGAAGGCCTGCTTATATGGGGCTCAAGAAGGGAGCCTATATAGGTATTGACACTCAGATTAGAAGAATCTAAGTTGTTTGAGACAAACGAGGAAAAGCCCTTGGACATTGGATTGGTCCCTCCAAAATTTTCCTCAAGGATGGGCTGAAACAGGTGGGATGGGAAAAGCCACAGGACAGCCTCCCATTCACATGGAGTTGAAGGCCACAGCCATCCAGATATTGGTGCACCAATATCCCATGCCTTGAGAAGCTTGGGAGGGGATAAGACCACACATCAATCAGCTTTTGGATCTGGGGATCCTTCGAGAATGCCAATTGGCATGGAACACACCACTTCTGCCAGTCAATAAAACCAGCACCCAGGACTATCACCAGTACAGGATATAAGGGAAGTAAACTGGAGGGTGGCTGACACCCATCCCACTGTGCCAGGCCCCTATACTCTATTAAGTTCCTTGCCATCCACAAGGACATGGTATACTGTTCTAGACCTCAGAGATGCTTTCTTCTGCCTGACTTGGAACCCTCAAAGTCAACAGTACTTTGCCTTTGAATGGAAGGACCCCAAGAGGGGAACCAAGGGACAACTCCTCTGGACTCAGCTGCCCCAGGAGTTCAAAAATTCACCTACCCTCCTCCATGAGGCCCTCCATCATGATCTCACAATGTACCATGAGGCAAACCCTCAAGTGACTCTTGCAGTACGTTGAAGCCTTGCTGAATGCTGCAGAGAATGATGAAGTATGTCTCGAGGGCACCAAATGAATGCTATTAGAACTGAGTGCTCTAGGCTACAGACCCTCTGCCAAAAAGGCCCAGATTTGTCAATGAAAGGTAAAATGAGTGGGGCTGGAAGATGGGACGCACTGGCTATCAGAGGCAAGAAAAGAGACTATTCTCCATATCTCCATTCTGAGGACCCTCAAATAAGTTCAGGAGTTCTGCACAGCTGGCTTCTGCAGACTCTGGATCCCAGGGTTTGCAGAATTGGATGTTCCCCTCTAGCTGCTGACTAGGACTGGACAGCCTTTCTACTGGGGGAAGAGAGACCAACAAGCCTTTGAGGCCATTAAGCAGGTGCTACTAGAGGCCCCATGCATTAGGGCTACCTGACACTCGTAGGCCTTGCCACCTTCACACAGCCAAACATGGGGGCATGACCAAGGGGTGTTGACCCAGTCACTGGGCCCATGGAAATGTCCCATTGCTTATCGGTCCAAAAAGCTAGATCTGGTGGCCACTGGATGGCCCCCCTGCCTGAGAATAGTAGCTGCTGTGGCAGTCTTGGTCTATGATGCTGACAAGCTGAACCTGGGCAGAATCTGACTACAATAGCACCACATGCCCTTGAGAGCATGGTACATCAGCCCCCAGACCGGTGGCTTACCAACGCTTGGATGACCTACTACTAGACTTTGTTGCTGAACTCTGAAAGGATTACATTCATGGCCCCAGTGATGCTCAACCCGGCCACCCTACTGCCTGACCCAGACCATGAGCTGTCCGCCCACAGTTCCATGCAGATACTGTCAGAGGAGTAAGACTGGAGGAAGGATTTAAGTGACCAGCCACTACTGGATGCTAAAGTCACCTGGTTCACCAATGGTAGTAGCTACCTACAGGACAGCCTTGCAGGGCAGGAGCAGCCATGGTGGATGGATAATGAGTGATCTGGGTGGAACCACTCCCTCCAGGAGCATCAGCTCAAAGGGCAGAACTGATATCCCTAACCAAAGCCCTGGACCTGGGGGCAGGAACAAATGGTCAACATCTATATGAATAGCARGTATGCTTTGTCACTGCTCATGAGTTGCTGACCCATATGTGGAGTGATTTACCAACAAAGAGGACTCCTGACATCAAACAGGAAAGAAATCAAGAATAAAGATTAAATTCAGACCCTCTTAAGTGCCGTCCTCAGACTCACCAAGGTAAGTATTATCCACCATCCAGGCCATCAAAAAGGAAAAAGCCTCATGCCAAGGGAAATAACCTGGCAGATAAGATGGCCAAACAGTTGGCCGTTAGAGACCCTGTGCCTGTGCTGGTCTAAGAAGTCAAGGAATGGCATTGGACTAAAGGCTGGCCTCATTTGGACTACACCAAGGAGGAAGAGGCCCAGATATCTAGTTTCCCCACCAATTACTATCTTGAGAGTGAGCACCAATGGAAAAAACCCAAGTGGGAGAAGTCATACTACCTTGGGATCAGGCTTGAGATGTCCTACAGCAGATGCATAGGTGCATAGACTCAGCTGAGCAACAAAAAATTGGTTGAAGCCATTAATGGATCTAAAATGTTTATCATGGACCTGAGATACCTAGCAGAGAACACAGTAGAGAACTGCAGTCTGTCAACAAGTGAATGCCTATTGCACCAAGGTGGGCACAGGAAAGAGACCTAGGGGAAATAGACCAGGTGTGTTTTGGGAAGTGGAGTTTACAGAAATCAAACCTGGAAAATATGGATATAAGTGTTTACTAGTTTACCTTTTCAGGATGGGTAGAGGCCTTCCTCGATAATCAAGAAACAGTGTCGGTCAGTCATAGCCAAGAAGATCCTAAAAGAGATCTCCAGATTTAGAGCACCGAAGGTAATGGAATCAGATAATGGGCCTGCCTTTGTGTCCCATGTAAGTCAGGGTCTTGCAATGGTCTTGGGGACCAATTGGAAACTTCATTGTGCATATCATCCCCAGAGCTCAGGACAGGTAGAAGGAATGAATAGAACCTTAAAAGAGACCCTAATTAAATTGACCTTAGAGTCTAGCAGTGACTTGGTGGTGTTCCTTCCCTTGGCCTTGTTCAGAGCACAGAAAAACACCCCTACCAGATAAATTTGACCCCTTTTGAGAACCTCTATGGGGGACCTGCTCCCCTGTGGCCTTGGGTCCTGACCTCGAAATTTCAGAGCAAGGCAACCATGAGTTCATAAAGAGACTGGTGACTCTTGAGACAGTCCAGAAAGAAATATGGTCCCAGCTATCTGCCTTTTATGCCCCAGGAACAACTGAAGTACCATGCCAGTTCTGGGTCAGTGATGCCGTCTATGCCTGCCAAGATAGGACCTAGTCCCTGAAACATCACTGGAAGGACCCCTACCTGGTGCTGTTGATGACTCCCATGGCCGTCAAGGTAGACGGCATAGCTGCTTCCCACATGCTTCCCATGTAAAACTGGTAACCTGTCCACCCCCTGCGGATCACCCTTCTTGGAACATAAAGAAGACAGATTAAAAAATTTAAAAAAAGCTCAACATCACTAAGCAAGGCAGCACAAATGAAGATCCTCCTAAGTCTGGTAGAGGTTCTAACCCTACTACACCAGTCAAGACTGGCCACCAGGCCCAGCCCACATCAACCCACTAAACTGACTTGGCTTGTACCATCAACCCTTATGGGCAATGAAGTAGCCAGAATGTCTCAAAGTCATCCCCCTTATTCTTGGCAGCCAGATCTGATATTTGACCTTTGCTGGCTAGCTGCTGGATGTACTCTTAGGATATCTCTGCTCACCGTGCATCCAACCTCCCCTTACATGATYACTTACAATGGGCTCTGGATGATGCAGTGGAGTGTGGTAACAAGTTTTCCTGCTGTGTTCTTCTGACTAGTGACTTCTATGTATACCCCAAGGACCCCCCAATAGGTAAGAGAAGTTTAGATGTAGAGGAGCAGAGCAATTCTATTGCAAAGCATGGYGATGTGAGACCACTGGGCAGGCCCATTGGAAACCATCCTCTTCTTGGTACTTAATTAGTGTCACTAGAAACGCTTCTGTTTTCCCCAATTGCGCTAGTTTTAAACAGGTACAAGCATCCCCCTGTATGAAGGAAAAGAGGTCAGAGAAGACTGGTTAAAAGGAAAAACATGGGGACTCCAGATATACATGTCTGGACATGATAAGGGACTCCTTTTTACAGTCAAGCTTAAGGTAGAGACCACTGTTATCCCCATTGGTCCTAATAAAAAAGCCACAGGGGTCCCCCATTAGCAACCTCAGCTCAGGCTCCAGACACCTATCCAAGGAAGGCCAGTTACAGATAAAACTCTTAACAGCCAGGGGGCACCTCCTCTCAACCCCTCTGAACTGGCCCTGCTGACTGGACTCATTAACAAAACCTTTTTAATGTTCAATGAGTCTAGACCTGAAAAGACCCACTCCTGCTGGCTTTGCTATATATAGCTCCCCACCCCTATTATGAGGGGACTGCTTTTACCTCCCCTAATGTTAGCTTATCTAATAAATCCTCTTCCTGCCATTGGGCCCAAGAATCAGGAGTAGGACTAACCTACAAGAAGTAAAAGGTACAGGACTGCTTAGGTCAAGCCCCTTTTACACATCAGTTTCACAGTAATGAAACCCATTCCCCTCCCTTAACTGCTTCCTATATAATCCCACCTGAGAATGGGTGCCCTGCACCACTGGCCTGACCCTGTGTCCACCTCATGGTCCTAATGTAGCTAATAATTTTTGCATCCTGGTACAACTGGTACCAAAGCTACTGTATCATTATGATGAAGGAATGTTAGACAGGTGGGAGGTAGTTGTGCCAAGTGAGAGCCCATCATTGTCTTAACAGTCTCCCTTCTATTAGGTTTAAGTGCTGCAGGAGCAGCAACAGGATCCACCTCCATGGTGTTACAATGGAAGAGTTATCAAGAACTCAGGGCTATCATAGATTTAGACATAGGAAAGCTTAAAGAATTGATCACCCACCTTCAGGAGTCGCTGACCTCCCTTTCTGAGGTAGTGTTATAAAACAGACGTGGTTTAGATCTCTTTTTTCTCCAACAGGGAGGACTCTGTGTGACTGTTAAAGAAGAATGTTGATTCTATGCAGATCACTCAGGAGTGGTCAGRGATTCCATGACGAAAGTCAGACAGGGACCAGCTAAGAGAAAAAAGAAAGAGAACAAGCCCAGGGCTGGTTTGAAACATGGTACCACAGCTCACCCTGGTACACCACTTTGGTTTCTGCCCTACTAGGACCTCTGATAATTTTACTTTTATTGCCAACCTTTGGTCCTTACATTTTAAATCGATAGATAACCCTTATTAGAAAATGAACAAACACTGTTCAGCTGATAGTCCTACATCAACAGTATCAACATCTAGGCGTTGATGGGCAAGTACAAGATTTCAAGTTACATAGCTTCTAGCTCCAAGATTGGAGCTATGCACAAAAAAGGTGGGAATATGAAGTCTATGACAATAGAAAATTACCCCGTGATCCTTCACCTGAGGGCCCCTCCCTTCCCAGAAGGGTGAGGCTACATAGTTCCAAGAAAAACCACACGTTAATGATCAGATGGGACTACCTGATAGCAAACTATTCTCCTTAGAAGGACCCCACAGCCCACTGCCAACCAATCAGTTTAAAGGCTAAACTATCTTACCAGTAGTACACAGCCCAGTTGCTGTCCCTGAAAATGCCCTGCTCAAATTGTATATAAGCTTCTGCCAATGTGTGCTTGTGGCTGTTCTTCTGTGTGAGTGACCGGCCCCAACGTGTTGGAACAATAAAATCCTCTTGTGATTGCATCGATTGGATTGCAGTCTCCGCAAGCTTTATTCAAGGAGTCCCAGTAGTGCAGATCTCAGGTCTCACACATGTACTTCTAGAGACTTCATATTCTTTTTTTATGCATATGTCAGATAACAACTATGTATAGATGGCCCAAGATTCCCAGAGGAGGCAGATCTCCCTGGGTCCAAAACCAAATGCTATCAAGGTTCTTGCTTTCAAATACTTCTGTGTAAATTCGTTTCTATGTAGAGAGCTTAGAAACAGATTAGCTTCCACTTTTGAAAGTGACCTCATAAGTGTCCAGTATAAAGAGATATTGTAGTTTTGTATTCTTTATTATAAGGGCTCATCAGCACCGCATGTCATAGAAAGAAATTTGTGAGCACCCATTGTTAGTGACTGGTCAGATACACACTGTTGTTAGTTCTGAGTGAACCTCTATTCCCGGTGGTGTCTTGGGGGGAGTGCAAGGCCTTGGGAGTGTGTCAGTGCACAGGGTAAGAAGATGGTGAGGGAAACATGCAAGGGATGATGGGAGGGAAGCACCCTGACTCTCAGAGCCAACACTGAGCACCTGAACAGAGGAGAAGACTCCACTTTGGAATGACTAATTGCTAGAAATTGTGCTTATGGGACAGGAGGCAGTCTTTTTAAAGATGCTGCTCATTGAAGATTGCTGGCTCTCTGAATGAAGCATAATCTGAAGGTTCAATTTGCCTCTCTGCTCATCAGCATCTGTAGTGACAAATAGCAGGAACTCTAGTATTCAAAGAATTAATTGAAGACCAGAGGTCTCCCTTCCATGTGTTCCTACTATGTCTGGTATTCCATTTTGCCTTCTTTGCTCTGCTCTGCTCTGCTCTGCTCTCCTCTGCTATGTCTGTCTCTCTGTCTTTCTTTTTAGTGTATACCATGTCAATGGGCACTGGACCCTCTGGAACTGGAATTATAGGAAGTTGTGAGATATCTGATGTGATTGCTAGGAACTGAATACTTAGCAAAACTGGGTACTTAGCAAGACAGCAGATGGTCTTAACCACTGGTCCTTTCCCCCAGCCTTCCATATTCCCTAATAGCATACTGATTTAACATTGTCATACATGCCTCTGTTCAGGGTTTTGTCTTTTGACCCTCCTTTGAAGACCATGGGCTCTGGAGAGTGAGGGTCTATTATGTTTGCTAATGACCAGAACACCCAAATTACACAATCAAGGAGAACTACCTGGCATCACTCTCATTCTGTCACTCCAAGCCCCACTAAGAGCATCCAAGAGAACCGAAGAGCAACCCTCCTTTGCTTTTTATTTGGATTTTTGCTGAAACCAGAGTGGGCTTACTGAGGAAAGCAGAAAGGACAGTGTAGGGGCACAGGAGGATGAGTGACTGAATTACTAAGGCCTTTGCTTGTTTCTGAGAGGAGAGGATTTGTTGGTTCCAAGGCAGGAAACCCTTCTGACCTAGAGGCTGACCTGGTCGAGAGGTCCCAGGCAGACATTGACAAAACATACATTAATATGCAGATCCTTGCAGTCACTTATCCAGTGAGCTCTGCAGCTGCAGGGTTTGCATGCGCATCTGAATGTACTGCTTTAAAAAAAATGGTAAAATCAATTAGCCTTCCTGGGAGTGTGCAGATCACCATTTATTTACTAAGCCTACTATTAGAGAGAAAAGAATGTAAACCCAAAACAAATATGAAACATGCTGCTTAAATGGGTAACCGCCCGTGGGCTGTCAAGCTGTTTACTCCTGCATGAAAAGCTATAACTTGAGTACATGAACTACATCTGGAGTCTCCCATGATTCATCTGGGCTTCTTCCTTCTTCTTCCATCCCAACATTTCTGTCCCTTTCCAACCTTTTCTTCCACATAGTTCTGCACTCAGGAAATGTTCCTGTTAACTCCAGTGTGGTAGCTGCTGCCATGATAAGCTTCAGGCATGGCTGCTTTGAAGCAAGAGGGGAGCCTTGAAGCAGGTGGGGCTCAGAGTGAACCACTCACTCTTCTTCATGTGCTTGAGGGAGAATCATAATTCCATGKTCCTGCTGTTATCTTTAAACACAGAAAACAGGCCTTGAATTCAGAGGGACAGAGAAAGAAATACCCCCTGAGCCAGGTCAGGTGTAAAGAGTCATCTTGAGGCAGAGAGATGTTCTTTTTTCGGTTCCTTTGGGACAGAAAAGATTTGAAAATTAGGGAATTCAAGACAGGCAGATCACTCTCGCAGTTCTGGTTTACGTCTCTCACTGACCCAGAGTTAAGAACTTCAAGACAATTAGAACCCAATGACAGGACTGCAGTATTCCCCTTTCTTTGAAACATTTTGTTTTATTTAAGATTATTTATTTTATTTTNTGCTCTGCTCTGCTCTCCTCTGCTATGTCTGTCTCTCTGTCTTTCTTTTTAGTGTATACCATGTCAATGGGCACTGGACCCTCTGGAACTGGAATTATAGGAAGTTGTGAGATATCTGATGTGATTGCTAGGAACTGAATACTTAGCAAAACTGGGTACTTAGCAAGACAGCAGATGGTCTTAACCACTGGTCCTTTCCCCCAGCCTTCCATATTCCCTAATAGCATACTGATTTAACATTGTCATACATGCCTCTGTTCAGGGTTTTGTCTTTTGACCCTCCTTTGAAGACCATGGGCTCTGGAGAGTGAGGGTCTATTATGTTTGCTAATGACCAGAACACCCAAATTACACAATCAAGGAGAACTACCTGGCATCACTCTCATTCTGTCACTCCAAGCCCCACTAAGAGCATCCAAGAGAACCGAAGAGCAACCCTCCTTTGCTTTTTATTTGGATTTTTGCTGAAACCAGAGTGGGCTTACTGAGGAAAGCAGAAAGGACAGTGTAGGGGCACAGGAGGATGAGTGACTGAATTACTAAGGCCTTTGCTTGTTTCTGAGAGGAGAGGATTTGTTGGTTCCAAGGCAGGAAACCCTTCTGACCTAGAGGCTGACCTGGTCGAGAGGTCCCAGGCAGACATTGACAAAACATACATTAATATGCAGATCCTTGCAGTCACTTATCCAGTGAGCTCTGCAGCTGCAGGGTTTGCATGCGCATCTGAATGTACTGCTTTAAAAAAAATGGTAAAATCAATTAGCCTTCCTGGGAGTGTGCAGATCACCATTTATTTACTAAGCCTACTATTAGAGAGAAAAGAATGTAAACCCAAAACAAATATGAAACATGCTGCTTAAATGGGTAACCGCCCGTGGGCTGTCAAGCTGTTTACTCCTGCATGAAAAGCTATAACTTGAGTACATGAACTACATCTGGAGTCTCCCATGATTCATCTGGGCTTCTTCCTTCTTCTTCCATCCCAACATTTCTGTCCCTTTCCAACCTTTTCTTCCACATAGTTCTGCACTCAGGAAATGTTCCTGTTAACTCCAGTGTGGTAGCTGCTGCCATGATAAGCTTCAGGCATGGCTGCTTTGAAGCAAGAGGGGAGCCTTGAAGCAGGTGGGGCTCAGAGTGAACCACTCACTCTTCTTCATGTGCTTGAGGGAGAATCATAATTCCATGKTCCTGCTGTTATCTTTAAACACAGAAAACAGGCCTTGAATTCAGAGGGACAGAGAAAGAAATACCCCCTGAGCCAGGTCAGGTGTAAAGAGTCATCTTGAGGCAGAGAGATGTTCTTTTTTCGGTTCCTTTGGGACAGAAAAGATTTGAAAATTAGGGAATTCAAGACAGGCAGATCACTCTCGCAGTTCTGGTTTACGTCTCTCACTGACCCAGAGTTAAGAACTTCAAGACAATTAGAACCCAATGACAGGACTGCAGTATTCCCCTTTCTTTGAAACATTTTGTTTTATTTAAGATTATTTATTTTATTTTGCAAGTGTGAGTGCTTTGCCTATATATGTCTGTATACCATATATACATGTCTGATGTTTACAGAGGATGCTGGATTCCACAGGACTGGAGTAAGTACTAGGGACCAAATTCCTTTTCAGGAGCAGCAAGTGCTCTTAACTACTGAACCAATCTGAGAGAGATTTTAAACAGACATGCTAAAACAGCTAGAGAGCCATGCTAAGGCAGAGAGATATGCGGCCTTTGAGTCTGACCTTACCAGCACTCCTTTCTCATCTGTCAACCTGAGCATTTCCTCTGAAACCTCCAGAACAAGATTATCAACCATGTTGACAGTCGACAGGCCTCAGCCTCCTTGAGGCTGAAGTATAATGAGAATCCCTTTGCCCTTTTTGACCTGTATTTCTATCTTGTCAGCACGCTTGTCCTCAAAACTGTTGGATGAAGCTACAAGTAACTTTATGAGGCCAAGATTCTTCAGATAAAAACAAGCAAACACAAATATTTTATAAATTATAAAATATTTAAACTATATCTTTGAATAATATAATTTTAGAAGCCATAAATTACATATATGTATATATAATGTATACTATATGCACACATGTAAATATATATGTTTCTGTACCCCATATGCACATGTAGCCATTGTTAACATATTTAATGTGATTCTCTGTCTTGAGATGCCTCCACTTATCCAATAGTGTGTGCTCTTGCTCTCTTCTTGTGTCATACTAACTCATTCTGAAATTCTTTTCTGTGTAGAATGTCAGGATCCAGGCTATACCTATGTGGAGGTCCTGGGGAACCTCTTGGGCTTTGTGCCTGGCAAGGGTAAGTCAAGTCTCCTTCTTCTGTTGGCAACTTGCACACAAAGGTAGGCTTCTTCTGTAAGATCTTAACTCTTCTGGAAAGTCAGGCATTGAGCTATGAATTTCCTCTAACTACCATTTCTCCGGTATCTTGAAAGGTTTAGTAACTTGTGTTTTTGCTTCTATTTGTCTGGAGATTTTTCTTGGCTCCCTTCTCATTTATTCTTTAGTCATTATTTAGGATGCTTGATGTCTACACATTTATGAATTTTTAAATTTTCCATTCACTATTGATTTCTAGACTTATCTTGCTTGGCTTGGGAAGTTACTTGGCATGATGTCAGTGTTTCCAGAGTTGTTGGAACTTGTCCTGCAACCTTTCCAGGTGGTCTTGGGAAGAATACATGTCCTGCTTCTGGAGAGAGAGCTCTGTGTATGTTTATTCTCTGTATTGGTCTGGTGTGTTCCTCCCATGGTGCCTCCTCAGTGCCTCCCATCTGGGCATCCTGGGCCTCATCAAAGCAGGTGCTTGAAGTGCCCTCCTGTTGTTCTGTTGTTTTCCATTCTTCAGTGCTGCAGACATTTCTACACACACACCAAGACACACACACACACACACACACACACACACATACACACACACACACACACACACACACACCACACCACACACACACCACCACCACACACACACATACATATACACACACACACATATATTATGAACAACTATGTCCTCCTCATGACTCAATCCTTTCAGCTCACAAAATCTCCTTTGACCTACTTAGTTCTGACTGTCTAAGGTACTTTCTCTTCATCCTCCTCACCCTCTTCTTTTTCATTTTTTCATTAGAAAAATAATAATTTTGCTTTTTGTTTTGGTTAATTCAGAAGTTGGGTCAAGTAACTGCTACTCTGGTTCTGTCATTAATTGACTGTGTGATACCAGGTATCAGGGACAGGCACTGACCTGCTTTAATACAGATGTTTGCTTATTTGAAAAAGAATAGCATTTGCTGAATACACTTTCTAGAAAGTTCAAATCTTCAAATTTTACAACCGATTGAATGTCAAAATGACCTCAATTTCAGGCAGGCTAAACAGTGATTTTGGTGGAATTGCCACAGGACTGTCTATTAAATATGAAGTGTTATTCTCCTCATCTAGTTTATTTTAGGTAGAATTACTTGTATAAGAACTAAGCAAGGACTTGACCATGTGACATCTAATGTTAGGGTTCAAAATTGCTATTTAAGTGACAACTTCAGTACATTTATAAAATTGATCTTTAGTTTCAATATAACAACCAGGTACTACAGACCAACATAAATCAACAAATCCTCACAAGAATGATGTTTTCATTTAATAAATATCACTTCAAATATTTTATGCAAGTGAAGAGGAAGAGGAAAAACTTTATAGTTTCACATTGTAAATGCTATTTTTAATTTGAAAAATATTATACTTGATAATATTTTTTAAATGGGTGAATAAGGAGAAGAATTCAATCTTATATCACTCAGCAACTGGTTTCTAGAAGTGTCTTCAAAAGCTAAGAGAGAATAGATAGTCAGATACCTCTAATATACCAYGCAGATAGTTGTGGCCCCACTTGTCCCCTGCTGCCAATTTACATTGTCTGCTACCAAATTATAAATATATAATTGTCAATTTTGTGTACTTCACTCAAGCACAGATGAGACTTAATGGTACTAAAAGTCCAGGGGAAGATTTTCTTTTTTGACAAATGAAAACTTAGAACCCATGCTAAGTGAATCAAGCTAATATTGGTAGTCACCAACAACTTGCCTCATGGCATGTATATGTTGCCTTTTTCTACATTCTACATACCTTATTCTACATTCTACATACCTTATTCTACATTCTACATACCTTATTCTACATTTTACATACCTTATTCTAYATTCTACATACCTTATTCTACATTCTACATACCTTATTCTACATTCTACATACATTAAGGAGTTAAAAACACCTTGTAGAGTTCACAAAATTGATTAAAACTGATGAGTTTTGTGCTCAGCAAATCTGTATGGTGCAATATAATAAAATCAGTTGTGTGTTGAAAAGATTGCTCAGTGGTCAAGAGCACATACTGCCTGTGCAGAGTATCTGAGTTCAATTCCCAGTACCTTCATTGAGCAGTTCACACTGAACTGCCTGTCACTCCAGTTCCAGGTCATTCATTGGCCTTTTCTGGCCTCTATGGGACCTTCTATCACATGTGCATATACCCACTTACATGTTTTATAAACATATAATTAAAAACAAAATATATAATAACAAGATAAGTTACATTTCTAAATGATAATAACAATTGTTAATCTGAAAAAGAAATTAAGAAGACAACTCATTTAATGTAGAACACACACTTAACTATGAATGTGAAAGACCTGGACACTGACTACTCTAAAACTTTGATAAAAATCCGGGGACTTAATTTTTTTCAGAAACAGAAAATATCCTACATTTAACATGGGATTTTAAGGGACTTTGAGTACCCACAGAAATCTTGAAAGCTAATGCAAATTTGAAACTCTGAAACTCATTACAAAGTGACAGTAATCAAAGCAGGTGTGGCACTGTCATAAAAGTGCAATGTCAGCCGGGCGTGGTGGCGCACGCCTGTAATCCCAGCACTTGGGAGGCAGAGGCAGG
>BDUI01002889.1:102578-114365 GCA_002335545.1 Apodemus speciosus | reverse complement strand
AAAAAAAAAAAAAAAAACTAAACTAAACCCATGGACAAATGCCAACCCCTCCCAATTCAGGGGTCATTTCCTCAGAAGTAGATTATAAGAAAGACTTAGAGATTTTGATCGAAAAATACAATGTGAACATAAACCCAGGCAAATTTGAAATAACACTAATTGTACTGATTCTGGATCAAAATTGAAATATATCTGTAAAAGCAGTAATACCCAACAAAGGGGAGATAGATCCTGTAGAAACCACCTCTAGTAGATAGGCATGGCCACCAGTTGAGGGATGAGGCCACCCACTCAGCTCAAAAATTTTAACCCAGGAAAGACACAGACAAAAAATGAAAAGGCTCAGACTGCTCCACCTAGGGATCCATCACATTTTTAGATAGCAACCACCCCCCTACACTATTACTGATGTCAAGAAGTGCTTGATAACAGGAGCCTGTTATGGAAGTTCCCTAAGAGCTTCTACCAGCACCAGACCAATACAGATGCAAATACAACCAACCATCAGACTGAGCCCAGGGACCCCAATAGAAGAGCTAGGGAAATGGAGAGGAGCCTGAGGAAAAGAAGGTCCAGAGACAGGCTCAAAGAGGGATCCAGCTCAGGGGGAGGTCCCAAGGCCTGATACTATTACTGAGGCTATTGAGCACTGACAAAAAGGGACCTAGCATAACTGCATCCCAGAAGACCCAACAAATAGTTAAAAGACTCAGATGCAGATATTTGCACCCAAACAATGGACAGAAGCTTCTGACCCCTGTTGTTGACCTAGGAAAGGCTGGAAGAAGCTGAGGAGAAGGAAAATATTGTACAAAGACCAGCAGTCTCAATGAATCTGGGCCCCCGAGGTTCTCTCAAACACTGGACCATCAAACAGGCAACATATACCAGCTGATATGAGGCCCCAATACACACACATTAGAATATTTCTGGGTCTGTGTACATTAAGAGATGATGCACCTAACACTCAAGAGACTGGAGGCCCCAGGGAGTTAGATGTCATATGGGGTGGTGGGTGGGGACATCTTCCTGGGGACAGGGGGTATGGAATGTGGAACAGTCGAAGGGTGGATGGGGGAGTAAAATATGGTGTGTAAAAAATAAGTAAATAAATAAATTTTAAAAATTGTCTTTTCTTTGACATTAACAGAATATACACAACAGTAATGATTACAAGAATCATAAAACTAGAACTTTATATTACATTTTAAATGAGCTGCTTATGTACAAAATTTCAAATAATAATGAAACTACCTTAAATTTCTATCAAGATACAAAAATCACATAAAATAATAAATTTCTATCATTAAAGAATAATCAAACAAAATATCCTTAAATTCTATGAAGATATATTAATTTATGCCAAAGTAAAATATCTAAACCTAGTATTTATCTTTATTTATTCATTTGCTAGTATGTTTCTATTTTTCCATCTTTTTACTTAATATTAGATAGCAGCGTGAAACCCCTGGTTTAAATTTTATTTTGTTTCCTCTCTGACCATAACCATAACTAGTGACTCTAGAAGATAACAGCTACAACACATCAAACAACCTACAACATCCACCCCACCTTTTGGAGAATAGGCGAGTCATGTTCTTAAAAGTTCTCGTCTGGAGACAAAAACTTTTCTGTAATCTGTGAACATTAGGATATTGGCCTAATCATAGGAAAACTAGCTGTATCTTTTTCCCTCTAGTTTCTGTGTCGTTTAGTCTCTGTGTTTTCTGAAATGCTCTCAGTTGTCCAATCTCTGTGTGAATGATCATTTGGGCTAGCCCTTTTGAATTTGATTTGCATGGGTATTTTGGAGAGATCACTAAGCCAGTCTGTGAGAGCAAATCACTTAAGGTATATGCTTTGTTAAAATATGTATGTCTCAGCTGAGAAGAGGTTTTTCCTTTTCATATCAAATTTTTATGTTTTGTTGATAACCATATTATTTTTCATTCCCTGTAGATGCATAATCATAACCACATCCCTATCTTAAGGCTATTGTAAGTTTCCATTCTAATGACAACACACCCTAACTATATTGGTTGGCCTAATTCTGCAGTTTTGTTCTTTTTTATCCCAGAGCCTCTCAGCTGTTGTTATTCCTTTGTTACCAACATTAAGAAAATTTAGAATTAACAAAGTATTATTCAGACTGTTCCTATGGGTTTTCTCTTCTATATCATTTAATAAACGTCTTTTTAAAAGTAATGATTGGTTCTTTCCACAGCTTCTTATCCTGTGGAATTGTGTGCTATATCAGTAATATGTTTTATATTGTAATATGCAAAAATTTGATTCATCTTATTAGATATATCTGTAGGATCATTATCAGTCTTAATTTGGGCAGGTAGCCCCATAATTGACATTTTTATTCCAATAAGTGTGTAATTACACAATCGGCCTTTTCAAAACTTAAAGCAATTGCCATTGCAACCCTGAGAATGTGTCAAAGGTATCATGTATATACCTTTGTTTTCCAAATTCTACTAAATGATAAATATCCAGATGTCATTTATTTTGATACCTTAAGAGTTAGCAAAAGCAGGTAAAAGAGTTTGGCTATGTATAGAACACATAGGACATTATTTTATTATTTCTTTGGCTTCTTGCTAAGTAATAGAAAATTACTTCTTAAAAATTTTCCCATCAATGTGACATTTCTCATGAAATTTTAAGGCTACTAATGCATTATCTATTAGTAATTAGTCAATCTTCTTATTTCCTTGTACCATTGGACCTGACAAACCTATATGAATCTAATATGAGTAATATATAATGAACAGTTTCTAATTCTGATGGCCTATTGCAATTGTATAAATAACAAAGTTATCTATGAGTTAGCAGGAACACATTCAGCAGTCTTTATATGGAAAAGGGCTCTTTGCATATAAAGAATAAGCAATTATATTAAGAGACACAGGATAATCTAACAATAGCATAAGGAATGCATATAATTCTAATATTGAACTGAAGTATATGGAATTTTGATCACCTTTTTTATTTGTCTGACTTAATAACCTGCCATCCCCATCTTGTTGGCATCAGTATAGAATGTTGGTGCCTCTGCAATTGGTAGTCCCTTTACAAAATGTGTAAGAATCCAATTATTTATTTTTATAAACTATATATGTAAGCTTTATGGTTACTTGATATTAATTTCTCCCAAGTAGTTACTAAAAATTCTTTGCCAGTCTTTTTTGATCACCCACAATGACATAATCTTAATGTTATTAAGAAGTACTACAAATTTGGCCAGATCTGTTCCTCATAATTGATGTAATGTTATTCTATCTTTTATAATTAATTCAGAAATCCTTCTACATATATCTTTAATTTTTTACTTTGTTTATGAATTAGGATATCTATTCCATAGTACTATCTAACTTTTTGCTTAATGAGGTCAGTAGGAGAAAGAGTTGAATGCAAATTGATAAAACTTAAATCAAGCTTAGAAAAAATTCAATCCTTATATGCATCTTGAAATCATTTTTCTACAAGGGTTAACAGTTTTTCTGCTTCAGTGATTACACGTCTTGGATTGTTTAAACTTGAATCTCCTTGTAATGTTTGAAACAAATTATGTAACTCATAAGTACTCAATCCAACTGTAGGCCTCAGACAGTTAATATCTCCCTTTAATTTTAAGAGTTTACAATTGGTCCCTATGGATCTGTACCTTTTGTATTTGAATGATTTGATGACTGATTTGATAACCCAAATAACAAAGTGATTCTCCTATTTGTATTTCTTTTTTTCTGGAACAAGCTATAACTGGCAGTATGGCAGAATTCTTTGTTTTTCTCTAAAGCATCTTCATCAGAATAAGCATCTCCAATACAATGTCATCTATGTAATAATAAATGATAGATTGAGGAGATGGACTATGAATTATTTCTAATGGTTGTTGCACAAAATACTGACAGAAAGTTGGACTATGTAACATTCCCAGTGTAAGCGCCTTTCATTGGTATCTCTTTATTGGACAACTGTTGTTCAGAGTAGGTACTGAGAAAGCAAACCCTTTCATATCTTGCTCATGTGACAGTACTGTGAAAAAGCAATCATTCAAGACAATTTTTATAGTCCATGATCTAGGTAACAAAGAAAGGAAGTACATGCTGTAAATGACCCATTGGGTGAATTACTTTATTAACTGCTCTTAAATCCATTATCATCTAGTATTTTCTTGACTTTTTAAGATAACAAACACAGGGGAATAATTCCATGGGCTGATAGACTTTACTATAGGTTGAGACTCTAACTGCTTTTGTAGTAGTTATTCAAGTGCCTGATTCTTTTAAAATATTCTTTACCAATAAATCTATGGGTATGTCAGCCACATAAGGTCTCGATTTTAGTGTTTACCCTTCTCATCCTATACAGTAATTCCTTTGGACACTTTGTCTTATTTGTGATAACTTACCAATTCCTATAATTTGTTGTAAGCCTTCTTATGTGACTAATCTTGTTTCTAAGACTTTTGGGAAAGTACACTAGTATCAGTTCCTGTATCCAACAAACCTTCTATTTCTACACCATTCATTTGTAACATTAATTTGGGTCTCTGCTCATTAACCCCAGTTAGCCAGAACATGTTTTCCAGTACTCCCCATTTTACAGTGGCTTTGCAACTGATGTAAGGAAACTACTGAGCAATTCTATCCCCTACACTAACTTGTTTCTCCTTTATCACATATGTTATAATTTTAAATTCTCCTTGCTATCCTCATATATTATACCTATATGCACAATAAATTCTTGAGACGTTAATCCACTTCTTACCAAGATTATTCCTACTGTTCTTGAAGGTAAAGGACTATAAACACCAGTGGTTAACTTATAACATTCAAGTTTTGGGGATAGTGTAAGATGCATATCTGTGGCCAGATCCAGAGCTGCACTCCCTTCTGTAGCATGTATAAGATCAGAAATAATTAAGTTTTCTTCCCTGCTTGGTACCTCCTGACTGATCAAAAGARCACAGCTTATATTTTTTGCTGCAGGGTCTTAAGGTGACAAGCTATGCAGTTCTTTTCCCAATAGCAAGAGGTTACCTCATATGTCCCTTTTAGACCTATAATCCACAGACCAATGTTTTTCCTTTTCATAGTGTTTACAATATCTTAGAAGCATTTGTGTTTAATTGCAGCCAGAACCTGGATGCACTGTTCTATTAACACCATATCCTCCAAAATCTCTGAACCTCCTATTTTGAGTTCTGAATCTTTAGACCTACAATTTCTTTGGAAAGGGCCAAATTCACCAAAGTAAAACATCAGGAATTTTAATTCCTGAGACTTATAGCTATGTGTTGCCCTACGATGCTGGCATGATGCTCCTGAAAGGCAATAACTTTTGTCTCTCATATTCTTTCATCAATCATGACTCTTTGTGCTTTAATGGTCTGATTGCTCTCTTACATTCATAATTTGCTTATTCAAATGCTAAGATCTCTACCAATAACTGCTTGGTTTCAGGGTGCTAAATGGCTCTATTTACAGCTGAACTCAATCTGTAAGAAGTCAGTAAGGACTTCAGCTAGACCCGACATTACCTTAGTAAATGAAGTATATTTTTCTCTACCTACTCAACCATATTCCAAGTTCTTAAACCTCCAACATGACATTGTTCAATTATGATATCATCAGATTGAATGTTTGCTTGTAGTTAATCATAATGTCCTTTACCAAGCAGTTGGTCTTTAGTAACATTTATCCCCCTTGCTATAGTATATGTTTCTATTATCGTTGTATCGTGCATCTACTGCAATATGTTCAAATACTTCTAGGACAGTGGATACTATTTTCTCCCAATCTTGGGGAATAATTCAAGGCTGCCTAGCCCAGTTACTTAACATTTCTTTAATGAAGCATGCCATATCCAAGTGGAACAGGAAGGTAGCTAACCACCCAGAAGCACAGAGAAGACAGTCAGTAGAGGTCAGAGGGTCATGTCCAAAAAATTCTGGCAGAAGCCCTCTGGTTTCTGTCCCCTGCTTGGGACCATCCTCTGCAACAGCATGCCATATCCAAGGAGAGCAGGAAGGTAGCTAATGATCCAGCAGCACAGAGATGACAGCACAGGTAAGAACTGCCCTGCTGCTCA
The DNA here is from genome assembly GCA_002335545.1 of Apodemus speciosus. Classification (NCBI taxonomy): domain Eukaryota; kingdom Metazoa; phylum Chordata; class Mammalia; order Rodentia; family Muridae; genus Apodemus; species Apodemus speciosus. The sequence continues at coordinate 108,263 of BDUI01002889.1, read as the reverse complement.
GAGGATCACATCCAGAAACATCTCGAAGAAGTCCTCAATTTCTGTCTCTGGCTTGGGACCACCCTCTGCCACAGCACATCATACCCAAGTGGCACAGGGAGGTAGCTAACCACCCAGGAGTGGGGAGAGGCCTGACAACACAAATAAAACAACCCCCACAGCTCAGAGAATCATTACTGGACACCTCTGGCAGAAGCCCTCTGGTTTCTGTTTCCAGATTGGGACCATCTTCTGCCACAGCTTGTCATACCCAAGTGGCTCACAGAGGTACATGACCACTCAGGAGTGCAGAGAGGACAGTCAGCACAGGTGGTACCACTCATGGAGCTCAGAGGAAGCAGCCTAAAATCCTAATGAAACAAGAGCCTAAGAGAAGCCTGGGACAGAAACATTCTGATTTATATCCACACCCAGAACTGATCAGGGCCACAGAGACACATACCCCCAAAAAGCAACAAGAGGTTAGGTCTCACAGGAGTACCTGCATACCTGTGTACACAGAGAGAATGGGTCTCCCAGGAGCACAGATACAGAGGCTTGCATGACAGACAAGCCATAGTAAGAGACAGCAACACCAGCTAACACCAGAGACAATCAGATGGCGAAAGGAAAATGCAAGAATATTACCAACAGAAAGCAAGGCAACATCGCACCATCTGAATCAAGCTCTCCCACAACAGCAAGTCCTGGATACTCCAAGACACCAAAAAAGCAAGATCTGGATTTAAAATCATATGTCATGGTGCGGCTAGAGGATTTCAAGAAGGACATAAATAACTCCCTTAAAGAAATACRGAAGAACATGAATCAACAGGTAGAAGCCCTTAAAAAGGAAACACAAAAATCTCTTAAAGCAATTCAGGAGAACATGGGTCAACAGGTAGAAATCCTTAACGAAGAAACACAAAAATCCCTTAAAGAATTACAGGAAAACACCAACAAAAAAGTGAAGGAACTGAACAAAACCATCCAGGATATAAAAACTGAAGTAGAAACAGGAAAGAAATCACAAAGGGACACAACTTTGGAGATAGAAAACCTTTGAAAGAAATCAGGAGTCATAGATGTAAACATCAACAACAGAATACAAAAGATAGAAGAAAGAATTTGAGGTGCTGAAGATACTGTTGAAAAAAAAAAGCATTGATTCAACACTCAATGAAAATGCAAAATGCAAAATACAAAATGCAAAATGCAAAAAGCATGTAACCCAAAACATCCAGGAAATCCAGGACACAATGAGAAGACCAAACCTAAGGATTGTAAGTATAGAAGAGAACAAAGATTTACAACTTAATGGGCCAGTAAAGATATTGAAGAAAATTATAGAAGAAAACTTTCCTAACCTAAAGAGAGAGATGCCCATGAAAATACAAGAAGCCTACAGAACTCCAAACAGACTGGATCAGAACAGGAATTCCTCCCTTCACATAATATTCAAAACACCAAATGTAATAAACAAAGAAAGAATATTAAAAACAGTAACGGAAAAAGGCCAAGAAACATAAAGGAAGATCTATCAGAATTATACCAGTCTTCTCACCAGAGACCATGAAAGCCAGAAGATCCTGGACATATCTCATACAGACACTAAAAGAACACAAATGTCAGCCCAGACTACTAAACCAGGCAAAACTCTCATCCACCACAGAAGGAGAAACCAAGATATTCCATGATAAAACCAAATTTACACTATATGTTTCCCCAAATCCAGCCCTGCAAAGGATAACAGATGGAAAATGCCAATTTAAGGAAGGCAAGTACACTGTAGAAAAAGCAAGATCTTCTTTCAACAAACCCTAAAGAAGATAACCACCATACATAAAAATGACATCAAAAATAACAGGAGGTTCCTTAATATCTCTTAACATCAATGAACTCAACTCCCCAATATAAAGACATAGACAAACAGACTGAATATGTAAACAGGAGCCAGAATTTTGCTGCATACAGGAAACACAATTCAGTGTCAAAGACAAACACTACCTCAGAGTAAAAGGCTGGAAAACAATTTTACAGCAAATGGTTCCAGGAAATGAGCTGGAGTAGCCATTCTAATATCAGATAAAATTTACTTTCAACCAAAAGTCAACAAAAAAGACAAGGAAGGATACTTCGTACTCATCAAAGGAAAACTATACCAAGAAGAACTCTCAATTCTGAACATCTATGCTCCAAATGCAATGTCACCCACATTCATAAAAGAACCTTTACTAAAGCACAAGGTACACCACAATAATTGTGGGTGGCTTCAACACCCCACTCTCATCAATGAACAGATCAGAGAAGCACAAACTACACAGAGACATGGTAAAACTAACAGAAATTTTGGACCAAATGGATTTAACAGATATCTATAGAACATTTTATACTAAATCAAAAGAATATACCCTTTTCTCAGCACTACATGATACCTTCACCAAAATTGACCATATAATTGGTCACAAAACAAACTTCAACAGATATAAAACTGAACTAATCCCATACCTCCTATCAGATAACTTTGGAGTAAGAGTGATCTTCAATACCAACAAAAACAACAGAAAGCCCACATACACATGGAAGCTGAACAATACTCTATTCAATGATACATTGGTCAATGAAGAAATAAGGAAAGAAATCAAAGACTTTTTAGAATTTACTGAAAAGGAAGGCACAACATACCCAAACTTATGGGACACAATGAAAGCAGTGCTAAGAGGAAAACTCATAGCTCTGGGTGCTTCCAAAAAGAAATTGGATAGAGCATACACTAGCAGCTTAACAGCACACCTGAAAGCTCTAAAACAGAAAGAAGATAATACACCCAAGAGGTGTAGAGGGCAGGCAATCATCAAACTCAAGGCTGAAACCAACCTAGTAGAGACAAGAAGAATTATACAAAGAATCAACAAAACTAGGAGCTGGTTCTTTGAGAAAAATCAACAAGATTGATAAACCTCTAACAAGACTAAACTAAGGGCACAGAGACAGTATTCAAATTAACAAACTCAGAAATGAGAAGTGAGATATAACAATGGAAACTGAGGAAATTCAAAAAATTATCAGATCCTACTACAAAGCCTATACTCAACACAACTGGAAATCTGGATGAAATGGACAATTTCCTAGACAGATATCAAACACCAAAGTTAAATCAGGATCACATAGACCATCTAAACAGTCCTGTAACCCTTATAGAAATAGAAGCTGACACTGAACATCTCCCAACAACAACAACAACAACAACAACAACAACAACAAAAACAAAGCACAAAACCAAATGATTTTAGTGCAGAATTCTATCAGATCTTCAAAGAAGACCTAACACCAATACTGTTCAAATGATTCCACAAAATAGAAACAGAAGGAACTCTACCCAACTCATTCTATGAAGTCACAATTAGGCTGATACCAAAACCAAACAAAGATCCAACAAAGGAAGAGAGCTTCATACCAATTTTCCTTATGATTCCCGTATAAATATCTATGCAAAAAATACTCAAATAAAATTCTTACCAACTGAATCCAAGAACTTATCAAAATGATCATTCATCATGATCAAGTAGGCTTCATCCAAGGGTTGCAGGGGTGGTTCAACATATGGAAATCCATCAATGTAGTCCACTATTTAAACAAACTCAAGAAAAAAAATCACATGCTAATTTCATTGGATGCTGAAAAAGCATTTGACAAAATTCAGCATCCTTTCATTTTAAAAGTCATGGAAATATCAGGAATTCATGGCTCATAACCAAACATAGTAAAAGCAATTTACAGCAAACCAAGAGCCAACATCAAACTAAATGGAAAGAAACTTGAAGCAATCCCACTAAAATCAAGGACTATACAAGACTACCCTCTCTTTCCTTATTTATTCAAAATAGTACTTGATTTTCTAGCTAGAGCAATTAGAAAACAAAAAGAGGTCAAAGAGATACCTATTGGAAAGGAAGATTTCAAACTATCACCATTTGCAGATGATATAACAGTATACTTAAGTGATCCAAAAATCTCTGATAGAGAACTCCTACAGCTGATAAACAACTTCAGCAATGTGGCTGAATGTAAAACTAACTCAAGCAAATCCATAGCCTTCCTATACTCAAGGGATAAACAGACTGAGAAAGAATTTAGGGAAAAGACACCATTTACAGTACTCAGAAACAAGTTAAAACATCCTGGTGTGACTCCAACAAGTCAAAAATCTATATGACAAGTACTTCAAGTTTCTGAAGAATGTAATCAAAGAAGACCTCAGAAGATGGAAAGATCTCCCATGTTTGTGGATTGGCAGGATTAATAAAGTAAAAACGGCCATCTTGCCAAAAGCAATATACAGATTCAAGGCAATCCCCATCAAAATTCCAACTCAATTCTTCAGAGAATTTGAAAAAGTAATTCTCAAATTAATCTGGGATAAAAAAAAAAACCACAGGATATGTAAAACTATTCTCAACAGTAAAAGAACTTCTGGGGGAATCAGTCTCAAGGACCTCAAGCAATACTACAGAGCAATAGTGTTAAAAAAAATGCATGTTATTGGTACAGTGACAGGCAGGTTGATCAATGGAGTAAAATTGGAGAACCAGAAATATACCCACGTACCTATGGTCACTTGATCTTTGACAAAGGAACTAAAACCATCCAGTGGAAAAAAGATAGACTTTTCAAAAAATGGTGCTGGTTCAACTGGCAGTTAGCATGCAGAAGAACACAAATCCAGCCAGTCTTATCTCTGTACAAAACTCAAGTCCAAGTGGATCAAGGACCTCCACATAAAACCAGACACACTGAAACTAATAGAAAGGAAACTGAGAACAAGCCTTGAGAACATGGGCACAGGAGAAAATTTCCTGAACAGAACACCAATAGCTTATGCTCTAAAATCAAGAATTGGCAAATGGTACCTCATAAAATTACAAATTTCTGTAAGGCAAAGGACACTGTCAAAAGGACAAAATTGCAACCAACAAAATGGGAAAAGATCTTCACCAACCCTACATCTGACAGGGGGTTAATATCCAATATATACAAAGAACTCAAGAAGTTAGACTCCAGAGAGCTAAATAACCCTATTAAAAATGGGGTACAGAGCTAAACAACGAATTTTCACCTGAAGAATTTCAAATGGCTGTGAAGGACCTTAAGAAATGTATAATATCATCAGTCATTAGGGAAATGCAAATCAAAACAACCCTGAGATTTTACCTCACACCAGTCAGAATGGCTAAGATTAAAAACTCAGGAAACAGCAGGTGTTGGGGAGGATGTGGAAAAAGAGAAACACTTCTCTACTGCTTATACAACCACTCTGGAAATCAGTCTGGCGGTTCCTCAGAAAACTAGGCATGGTACTTTCAGGGGACCCTGTTATACCACTCCCGGGCACATACCCAGAGGATTTCCCAGCATGCAATAAGGACACATGCTCCACTGTGTTCATAGCAGCCTTATTTATAATAGCCAGAAGCTGGAAAGATGTCCCTCAATGGAGGAATGGATACAGAAAATGTGGAATATTTATACAATGGAATACTACTCAGCAATTGAAAACAATGAATTCATGAAATTCTTAGGCAAATGTTTGGAACTGGAAAATATCATCCTAAATGAGGTAACCCAATCACAAAAGAACACACATGGAATGCAGTCACTGATAAGTGGATATTAGCCCAGAAGCTCTGAATACCCAAGACACAATTA
>BDUI01002889.1:28927-48301 GCA_002335545.1 Apodemus speciosus | reverse complement strand
TATATCTTACTTGTGGATCAAGATGTGATCTTTCTGCTCTGCCTGCTATTATGCATTTGCTCTACCATCATGAACTCTAATATTCTGAAAATGTATACCCAAATAAATGCTTTCTTTTATGATTTACTTTGGTCATGGTGTTTTGTCACAACAATAGAAAGATACCTAATATATAAATTGTTAATATAATCAATCCACTGCTCTTGTTATGTGTTTCCCTATCCTAAAGCATCTAGCTAAATAGAACAATCAAATATCTTTTGGACAACACGGTAACAGCACCAATTAGGTGGTAATAGGCTGGAAAGCTGGAGCATGGTTCTCCAGAAAGTGGTACCTGTTTTGAGTCAACATCTAATATATGGTTCAGTTTATTCCACAACCAGGATTCATTAATCTAAGAATCAAGAAGTGGAAATGGGAATAATAGCTGCATTCATTATCATCCCTAATGACAGACTAGGGAAATATTTACTTCCTGTTTCTGTGACCTTAAGATGGGCCTTGAAGTTTGGGTCCAGCAGAGGAACATTTTTAGGAAGAATACACATCCGCCATCACATTGAACTGGAAACTCAAACTTCCATTGGCCACTTTGAGCTTCTGAGCTCTTAAGCCAAGAAGATTAGAAAGGGAGAACTGTGTTAGGAAGAGATCTTCACACTACCAAGGCAAAATTAAGTTTCTTTTTCCAAGATGGCAGTAAGTAAGACTATGTGTGTTGTGCAGGAAATCCTTTCAGGCATCTCTTAGTACTACCATGTCCTATAATTAAAGTCAATAGGAAACTATAAGGACTTAATCAAGGTAGATGAAAAATCCATCAGGAATGAAGGCAAGAATTTTTGTCATTGTATAATTTGAATTGGAAAAACCCACCCTATATCTTCAGGTGGCAGCTCACATAAAGCGATACAAAAGAATAAAGTATTTTGCATTAGCATGGTTATCCTCACTGGCAACTGCATCCTAGCTATCAAAGCAAGTATAATGTTTCTTAATAAAATTCAAAATTTAATATCTGAAAGCTTTTGGTTGCTTTCACATTTCTGAGGTTAAAATAAAAATGGTAGCAACATGATCTATTGTTCAAAACACAGTTTTTTCAAGTTTTTAATTAATAACAAGCATCAATTTTTATATTTAAGTTAAATATGAATTATTCATAGACATGGGAATAGATATCACATTTCAGAAAACTAATATTTTGCTTTAGTCAGATTAATTTAGGGTAAAGAGAATGAAAATATGTAATCCATCAATTTCACAAATAAAACTAAAGGATGATAAATAAATGTATAGTTGAAAATCATATATTATTTCTTATAATATATATCCAAATGTTTAATTCTATAATTACATACATCCCCAAAATAACTGTGATACAATACTTTTAAAAGCACACACACACACACACACACACACACACACACCACACATACATACACACACACAAACTAGCTTCTTCCAAACAACTACTGAATTATTTGATTTATAATAGTTTAAATGCTTAAAATTTACATAAATGCTTTGCAATATGTAATAGTTCATATTCCATATGTATGTGCAGTATGCATTGTACAATTTGTTCACTGAAAAATATAAATGTTAATAATTGTTAAGTAAGAATGCAAAAGTATTGAAAGATATGTCATGTTAAAACCTGTTCATTATTATTCACACATATCTTGTCTGTTATCTTCAAAGATAAACATATAACAATCGGTTGAAAATTTCTTTCAAATGTTCTCTTATCAAAGAATTGTTTATCCAGATAGATGTATAAACATGAACTCAATAACAGTTTTTCTTTGATCTATATATTCAATTAAAATATGTAATAGCATAAATAGAATTCCAGTTATAAATGACAATAATACCTATTGAAAATAGAGACTATCACTCATTTCATTCTTTTTAGGCATTCATAAACAAGAAATACTTCCTCTCTTTGTTTGGTGATTTGAGAGATTAAAATGCAGATAATCAACTGAAGAAATTGTGTTCTTTCATTCAGGAATGAAACTCACATGCTAGAATGAAACAAGAAAAATAATGCTTAATATGTATGACATAATTAAGGCTAATGTCTGCTGCTCGTTTTATAATTAAAAAATATGTTGATCTTCAAACTCTTCAACAAAATACAAACATAAGGAATACTACCAAACTCATTCTATGAAGTTATATTCATCCTGATACCTAAATCATACAAAGACTCAACACTCCTATGAACACTGATGCAAAAATATAAAAATATCCAATAAAATACTAGCGAGCCAACTCTATGAACACATCCAAAACATCAATCATGATGAAGTAGGCATCATCCCAGGAATGCAGGGATGGTTCAATACATGAAAGCCCATCATCATAACCAAATGTAATGCACCATAGAAACAAACTGAAAGAAAAAACTTACATGATCACCCCTTACATTACTTACATTAGATGCTGAAAAGCCTTTGCCAAAATCGAATACAACTTCATGCTAAAAGTATTACAGGTATAATGGATACATTTCTAAACATAAAACAATATACATCAAGACAACAAAAAACATCAAACTAAATGGAGAGAAACATAGAGCAAATGCACTAAAATCAGGGACAAGACAAGGATGCATAATTTCTCCCTGTATATTCAATATAGGACTTGAAGTTTTAGCCAGAGTAATAAGACAACTAATGGAGAACAAGGGAATATGAATTAGAAAGGAAGAAGCCAAAGTATGGCTATTTGTGGATAATATGGTAGTATATATAAGCAACACCAAAAACTTTAGGTGGGAACTCCTAAAGCTGATAAACAGCTTCAACAATGTGGCTGCATACAAAATTAAATGAAATCAGTAGCATTCATTTAAACACATGATGAACGGGCCAATAAAGAAATTAGGGAAATATAATATATTTGCAGTAGCCATGAATAATATAAAAATATCTTGGTGTAACTCTAACCAAGCAAGTAAAAGATCTGTATGACAAGTTCAAGTCACTGAATTAAAAATCTGAAGAAGATATCAGAAGATGGAAAGATGTCCCATGTTCATGGGTAAGTAGGATTAACATAGGGAAAATGGCTATCTTATTAAACCAATCAACAGATTCTGTGCAATCTCCATCAAAATTCTAACACATTTTTATAAACCTTGAAACAGCAATTCTCAGCTTCATATAGAACAACATAAATCCCAGACTAGCCAAAACAAACCTGAAAAATAAAAGAACTTCAGGAGGAATCACTATCCCTTATTTCAAGTTGTATTACAGAGAAATAGTGAGGAAAACTGCATGGTATTGGTATAGAAACAGATGTAGATCAATGAAATGAAATTGAAGTCCCAGAAATAAACCTATACACCTATGCACACTTGAGTTTTGATAAAGAAGCCAAAAACATATAATAGGAAAAAAGAAATCATTTTCAACAAATGGTGATGGTCTGACTGGATATCTACATATAGAGAATGCAAATTGATCTATTTTTACCACCCTGCAAAATTCTAAAGTTCTAGTTGATCAAGGACCTCAACATAAAACAAGATGCACTAAATATCACAGAAGAGAAAGTACAAAATATCCTTGAATGTGTTGGTACAATTTCCTGAACAGAACACCAATGTCTCAGGCTCTCAAACCAACAATTTATAATTGGGACCTCTTGAAACTTCAAAGTTTCTGTGAGGTAGAGGACACTGTCAATAGGACAAAATGACAACCCATCTATTGTGAAAAGATCTCTACAAATTCTGTAATGTACAGAGGGCTAATATCCAAAAATTATAAAGAACTCAAGAAGTTAAACAACCACACCCCAAATAACCCATTTTTTAAAAGTGTTTACAAAGATGAAGAGAATTCTCAGCAAAGGAATCTCAAATGGCTGAGAAGGACTCGAAATACACCAGGTCCTTAGACATCAGGGAAATGCAAATCAAAGCAATTATGAGATTATATCTTATAGAAGTCAGAATGGCTAAGATGAAAAACTCATATGATAGCACACGCTGGTGAGGAGGTGGAGCATGGGGAATACTCCATTGTTGTGGAAGTACAAACTTGTACAACCACTTTGGAAACCAATTTGTCAGTTTCTCAGAAAACTAGGAATAGTTCTACCTCAAGATGCAGCTATACTCATCCTGGGCATATACCCAAAACTCTCCATTCATCCCATAAAGACACTTGCTCACCTATGTTCGAAATAGCTTTATTCATGATAGCCAGAAGTTGGAAAAAACTAGATGTAGTTTTAACCTGAAGAATGGATAAAAAAATAATATCTACACAATGGAATACTATTCAGCAATTAAAAACAAAGACATCATGAATTTTGCAGGCAAATGAATAGATCTTGGCATTATCGTCCTGACTGAGGTAACCCAGTTCCAAAAGGCCATTCATGGTATATACTCACATTATAAGTAAGAGATTATCCATAAAATAGACATATGTACTCACTTATAAATAGATACTACTGCATAATATGCAGGAGGCACATGCTATACTCCTCATACCCAAAGAAGCTAAACAAGAAGGAAGGCACCAAAGAAGATGCTTGATTCAAACCTAGAATGGGGAATAAATTAGTGATAAATAGCAGATTGAGGGAGGGTACTGGGGGGAAAAAGGATAGAGAAGGAAATGCGGGATGATTCAGGATCAGGTATATTGAGAGACAGGAAAGATGACCTGATGGCTATGCAAATGAATGGAAATCTGTAATTGACTGTGTGAGGAGGTATCACCAAGACATGATAGAGACCTGGGTTAATGGAGGACTCAAGAATCAATGGGGGTGACATTAGCTGGGACTTAGAGCATTGGAGATATGGAAACTGAAGCGGCCACCACCTGAAGCCAGGCAAGAAGTTCCTCATTGGAGCAATAAAGATACCAACCCACCCACAAAATCTTTGACCCAAAATTTATCCCATCTACAAGAAATGCAGGGGGAGGGGATAGAACAGTGACTAAGGGAATGGCCAACCAATAACAGGCCTAACTTAAGACTCATTCCATGGACAAACACCGATTTCTGATACTGTTATGTTTGCAGACAGTACTATAGCTTGGCTGTCCACTGAGAGACTCCACCCAACAGCTGACATAGACAGATGGATAAACCCACATTGAAGCAGTGGATGTAGCTTGGAGACTCCTATGAAAGAACAGAAGTAAGGATTATAGGCCCCAAAGGGGATAGGAACTCTTTTGTAAGACCAACAGAGTCATTCAACCTGGACCATTAGGTCTCTCAGACTGAATTACCAACCAAAGAGCATACATGGGCTGAACCTAGGCCTTGCCATATGCTTGTAACAGATGTACAGTATGGTCTTCATATGCATCCCAAACAACTGGAATGAGAGCAATCATAAAAGCCATTGCTTGCACTTTTGTCTCACTGGGCTGCCTTGTCTAGCCTCAGTCAGATAGAATCCTCTTAGCACTGCAGAGACTTGATGTGTCAAGCAACCCCCTACCTGCTCAGAGGAGAAGGAGAGGGTGGATGATGAGGATTGTAAGATGGGCTGACAAAGAGTAGGGCAGTGAATGGGATGTAAAGTCAGTAAATAAATAAATTAATTAATTAAAATCATGTTGATATATATCACCGTATTTGATTCACAAGGAAATATATGAGAAAAATAGTATTTTCTTGCAAAATAAACGTTGGAACCACTGTTTCTTATGGCTGAGAGACTTCTTTTTATGCAATAGCTTGAGTTACTATATAAGGTAATGAGTGTCAGAGGAACACTGCAGTAATGTTGTATATTAGGGATTAAATGCATGTTTTTAAGAATCTTTTAAATATCTAAATGCTGCCTTTATTTTTATAGCCACTTCCATTTAACACTCCAATAGGTAACTTAAACATGAACTCAACTACCCACTGAAGCAACAACTACAAATAAATTGTTCTCTATTTCTCAAGCTTTTTGCAATCAAAGCACATTAGAAAGAATTTTCAACTGAGGGTTCAATATGATAACAATAAATACTATTTTATTTAAGAATATTTTATATGAATGAAAACACATTTTTGCAAGATAAAGGTGGTAAGTGATGAAGGGACCTTTGAGAACTCCAAAGCTTATTCATCTCCTATTTTATATTAGTCTCATAAAATCGTGTCAGTTTTTCTGGTGCTTCTATCAAGTTTAGTAGTCAAGGACAGTGTTTTACAATAAATCATTTTCAATTCATTTTTGATATTCTTACTTCTGCATGCAGCACAGAATTCTAGAATTGTAAAACTGGAATAAATCTCTCTAAGAAGTGTTCTCATTGCACAGCTGCAATGTTTCTGGCACATAGGCACTAAGGTTACTGGAACTGTCTTCAACTTAACAATTCAAAATTTATGCTAGCAGAAGGGAGAGAGAGAAGATCAAATATGTTATTTAAGTTTACCACACACTTTATTCTTTCATGTATTTGTTTATTCAATTTTAATTTGAAATATTTTATTTATTTACATTCCAGTCTTTGCTCCTACTCAGTCTCCCCTCCCAGAGTTGTTTATCCCATTCTTCTTCCCCCTTGCCTACTAGAGTGTGCTTTCCCCTCCACCAGGCCTCCCCCTTCCCTAGTGCCTCAAAGGTCTCAAGGATTATGCACATCTCCCACTGATGTTAGACCAGGTAGACCTCTGCTGTATATGTGCCAGGAGCCTTGGGCCATCCCCTGTATGCTCTTGGCCCAAGTCTCTGGGAGCCCCCTGGGGTCTGGGTTAGTTGAGACTGCTGGTCTTCCCATGGAATCCTTTCCCTAATTCAAACATAGAGGTCCTCAACTTCAGTCCATTTGTTGTATATAAGTATCTACTTCTGTCTCAGTCAGCTGCTGGTAGGGTCTCTCAGCGGGCAGCCATGTTAGGCTCCTGTCTGTAAGCACATCCGAGTATTAGTAATGGTATCCGGCCTTAGAGCCTCCTCTTGAAATGGATCCCAATTTGGGCAGGTCGCTGAAACTTCTTTCCCTCAGTTTCCTCTCCATTTTTATCCCCCAGTTCTTGTGAACAGGAACTATTCTGAGTCAACAGTTTTTGACTATGAGATGGCAACCCCATCCCTCCACTTGATGCCCTGTCAATCTGTTGGAGATGAACTCTGTAAGTTCCCCCTCTCATTATAATGTATTTTATCTATATTCCCTCACTTAAGAGTCCTGTACATCTTTCTTCTCCCAGGTTTCTGGTATATTCTAGAAGGTCTCCTACCTCCTACCTCCTACCTCCTACCTCCTACCTCCCAAGGCTCCCTGTTTCCATTCTTTCTGCTTGGCCTAAGGACATCATTCCTGTTTCCCCATGCCCAATACTTGATCATGTTCCCCTTTTCCCCTTCCTGTCCCTTCTCCCACCCAGATCCTTCCCTTGCTCTTCCTTCCACCCTCGTTATTGCTTTCTTCTCCCTCCCAAGTGGGACTGAGGCATCCTTACTTAGGCCCTTCAACCTGTAAACAAACACTCTTAATTTCTGTGGATTGTATACTTGCCATTTGATAGTTTTTAAGCTAATATCTACTATTAGTGAGTACATACCATGCGTATTTTTTGGGGTCTGAGTTACCTCACTCAGGACAGTTTCATCCATTTGCCTGCAAAACTCATGATGTCCTCATTCTTAATATCTGAGTAGTATTCCATTGTGTAAATAAACCACATTTTCTATATCCATTCTTCTGTCATGGGACATATGGGTTGTTTCCAGCTTCTGGCTATCACAAATAAGGCTATTATGAACATAGTAGAACACATGCCACTGTAGCATGGTGGGCCATCTTTTGGGTATATGTCCGAGTGTCATAGCTGGGTCTTAGGTAGATCTATTTCCAATTTTCTGAGGAACATAGTTTACCCTAGCAAACAGTTATCTATTACAATATTATGCAATATTTGTAATATAAATGTAATTAATTGTTACTAACAGTAGGGGAAATGAATAATTTTCAGGTATGTGCATTCTCAGATAAGTAATTAATGTGAGAAATAAACACTTTTCTCTTAGCTGTGTATATTTAGAGACAAATAAGTATTTGCATGTCAGAATTGTTGTAGCAACATCTATTTTAGAATCTTTCTTTTTATTCCCCCTGCCAGATGGATCCCACTGTTTATCTTTGAATCGGGGACAGTTTAAAAGCCTATCTCCCCTTTCTATCTGACTGCCATCTTTCCAGGAAGGAAGACAATTCTATATCCAAAACAGTAAGGGATCTTACTCTCTGTCTTTCAAAACACTCCAAAGTAGGAGAACAAAGGAGCAGTTAGGTGGAAACAAATTAGTTTAGGAGTCTGATATGTTTTATGAATTTTTAAATGCATGAAGTAGAGTTTCTTTTTCAATGAATAATATGTGAAACACACGCATAATTTTTCCTCACGTATTTTGAAATGACTTTTCTTTGCCAGTATACTGCCAGATAAACATTTGTAAATAGAACATCTTGCTATATAAATGTTTCCCTCCTAAATGTGAAAATTTAAACTAAAGACAATTGAAAATGAAAGTATGTTTTAATTTTGAAATTATAAGTAAAATATCATCAAATATATGATCTCTACATTGACAGTAAAGCAATATATAAGAAAATTAGAGTACTGTAGCTGTAATTTTCCCCAGTAGAAATGAATTTAAAATGAAAATATCCTTGTAGAAATGCTCAAAGTCATAAACCTTCACTGTGACTTAATGTAAGGTTTGAAGTACCATCATTTTCTAAATGAAATATGCATCATCTTCACCATTTAAGTTATTGTATTATTCTGGATCAGAAGTACTTGCTTCCCTTTTACTGGTTACAATAAGTCCCCAATAAAGGTAAAATTTCTGAACACTCCTAATTATATCTTAAATAATTGACATTAAAAGAGAAAACTAATAAAGGTCATTTGCTTTTAGTGTTTTCTTGATTTAGTTATTATTTCATTATTAGTATTGGTGAGAGTAATAACTGATTCAATGGTTTAATTTATACAAATAGTTATATTAAGGCACACAAACACAAATCTCTCTCACACTCATGACAAGGGTGGTGGAGTAGGATTATGCATAAAGTAGACTATAGAATAACAATGAGTCAACTTTTCCATGGATATTATATCTGTGCCTTAATACAGTTTGCCAATGTATTTCATTTAAGTATTGATTATATGACTGACATGTGTTCTACATTATATGTTTGTTGCCAAATTACTCGAAATTTGCACATTCACTACTTTCCCAGGTGCAAGAAGAAACAATGCTGTATAATCAGTAGAAAGATACATTCTAACAATGTATACCCCACTCCTCTGAGTCAAGTTACAAAAATGTGTAAACAAATACTGAACCAATATCATGTTTCATAAATAGCAAATAGGCTCCATTAATAGCTAACATTTTAAATTAATAATATCAATCCACACACCTATGCATATCTGATATTTTGTAAAGAAACCAGAAATGGACACTGAAGTAGGAAACATCTTCAACAATTCTTGCTGGTCTAACTGGATGTCTGCATGTAAAAGAAAGCAAATAGACCCATAGCTATCACCCTGAATAAAACTCAAGTCCTGGTAGATCAAAGACTTCAATATAAAGTAGTCACACTGAACCTGTGAGAAGAAAAAGTGAGGAAAAGCCTTAAAAAATCAGCAGAGGAAACACCTTCCTGGTCAGGACATCAGTAGCATAGGCACTAAGACCAACACTTAATAAATGGAACTTCACAAAGCTGAAAAGGCTCTACCTGGCAAAGAACATCATTCCTGCAAAGCAGTAGCCTACAGGATGAGGAAAGATTTTTACTTACATTTTTAATTTTTACATATCTGATAGAAAATTAATATCCAAAATTAATATTAAATATTAGATATCTAGAAAAGAAATAGCCAAATTTAAAATTGTGTCAAATATCAAAAACATTCTCAAAAAAGAGAACTCAAATGGCTGAGAAATATTGGTCAAATTTTAAACATTTGTTCAACATCCGTAGTCATCATGAAAATGTAAATAAATCATACTAATTTGAGATTTCATCATTTACATGTAAGAATGTCTAAGAACAATTAACCAAGTGTCCGTGCTTGTTGGCAAGGATGCAGAATAAAGAGAACATTTATCCCTGGCTAGACTGTACTTTTTTTTTACAGCCAATATAAGTCAGTATGGCAGTTCTTCAGGAACACTAGAATAGACTATCTAAAGACCCATCTATAACACTCTTGGTCATATACTCAAAAGATGCTTCAATTAACATAGATATATTTGTTAAACTGTGTACATTGTTGTCATATTCAGAATAGTCAAAAATGGAAATCATGCAGATGTTCTAAAAACAAATGAATATTTCTTAAATGTGGAACATTTATACAATGGAATTTGCTCAGCTGTTAAAAGGAATAAATTCAAATGATGAAATTCAGAGGCAAATAGATGGAACTGAAAAAACTTGATCTTGAGTGACATAAGCCAGACTCAGAAAGACAACAATAATATGTCTTTACTTATATGTGCATATTAGCCTTTAAGTCAATAATAAGCAAGTTACTTTCTGTAGAACCACTGAAGTTAGGTATAGCATAAGGGACTAGCAAATGGATAAATATCCCTAGGAAAGAGACATAGATAACCATATATAATGGATCTAATACCTTTATTTAAGAGAATAGTAGTATTTGGTTTTATTGTAGTATCTTGAGCAATCTAGACTTAGGTCCTTTTTCATCTATACAATATTGGATATAGGTCCCATTCTGTGGATATAAATGGATATAATTGAAAGGGGGTGCCTACAACAGGAGGATCAAACAGGAAGAGGAAGGGAAGGGGGCACTTATAGAGAGAATATGGGTAGATACAGCTAAAATTAATGGCCATGTCAGAAGTACTATGGAAATGCAATATAGTAGAAGCTTTCTGAAAATATATACAAGTGTGAAGGTGATTTAAATGAAGTCATCAAATAACAGGGCAAACAGAGCCCCAATTGCAGATTATTTATCAATAAATGAAGCTTCCAGTACAGATATTGGGTTACATATAATTGTGCTGTTTGATAATGTGTTCCAATGAGCATCTGCATACAATACACATTGTTTTCCAAGGCTATAAATTGTTCTCCAACGAATGGCAGCATGGCCATTTTGCTGAAGACAGCATCCAAACAAATCACTGAACTGGGGCACAGAGAAGTTGAACTGTTGACTACCTAGTACCTTCATTAATATGGACTAGTGTTCCTGGTACTGGAAGATACTGGGAAGCTACACAAAGAGAAATACAAACATCAAATCAGCTACAAAACCTTTGATCTACAGTGGTCTTTTGCTTTCAAGATATGCTAGTGCAGTAGTAGCACAAAACTTGTAAGAAAAGCCAAACATTATCTGATTTTTTTTAGTCATATTCCATGGATTGGAAGCTATATCCAATACTACATAGGTAAACAAGTACCTGAGACTAGATAGCTCAGGGACTTACAATAAATGGAAATAACACTGTTCTCTTAAATAAACATAGATAATAAAATGACTCAGGATTCTGCTATGCTCATTCATCAGAGCCTTGCTTAGCCATCATCAGAAAAGCTTCCTCCTGGAACAGATAAGAACAAACACAGAGACCTACAGTCAGACATTATACAAATAGTGAGAGAACTTGAAATGCATAACACTGAAAGAGATGTCTCCATTAAATCCCTTCCCTCAGGGCTCAGTAAACCATACAGAAAGAATGTAAGACCTACAGGGGATGGAGGACACCAAGAAAACAAAGACATCTAAACACAACAGAATGAGCACACACATATGAGGTAGCATGCATAACACCTACATGGGTCTATACTAGATGTGGTCCCAGAGTAGAAAGAAGTAAATACATGCTCCTACCCAAACCCAGAAGCTATCTCCAATTAATAGCCATTCTTTATTTTTTTCTTTGAGGTCAGCTAGCTTAATTGTTGTAAGTTTGGGGGTTTTGTTTGTTTGTTTAGAGAAGGAATTTCTCTGAAGCCTTGGTGGACCTCACACTGTAGACCAGGTAGAGATCCATCTGCCCCTGCCTCCCAATTGCTGGGATTAAATGTGTGTGCCACCACTGCCCAGGAAGGTCGGCTCTTTTAACAGGCTGCAGGCCCCCATGTTTGGTACTTTAATGATATTAGACATAAGGAAGTCTATGACTGAGACAGGAGGAAGCCATGGCTCTGAAGAGTTCCTATGCAACTCCCCCAGGTCCAAGAACTTAAGGCAGGACAGTCCCCTTTGTTGTGAGCCTAGAATCTAACTAGTTGTACAGTTCAGGAATGCCTTGTACTTTCAAACCCCGCCTCACCCTCCAAGAACCTAGGATGCCAGGTGCCCACTACTTTGACATGTGTCTTAACATTTAGTCTATTGAAATAGTAAGAAGACGTAAAACATGTAACTCCCTTTTAGAAGGAGACCTTTCCATAGAAGCAGAGTCTGGTGGGAGCCTTCCTTCAAGGAGTTGCCTGCAGGGCTGGTTCAATTACAGGGGCAGAGGAGGCTCCCTAGCTTTTCTTTTGATTTTCTAGCCTTCAACTATGAGGACATAGGAAATACAGGACATATTCTCTATGCATAAGTATGACTCTCCAGATGGCTAGTTCAATCAGTACAAAGATCCCAGAGTCATCGGGGCTGTGTGACATCCTTCTAGGAGCTAAGTCTGTACCAGACTTGAAAGTGACACTGACCCTTTGACAAACATAATAATCACTATAAGCTCTGGGCAGCCTGAAAGCTGTGAGTGTCAGTGGGAGCTGTTCCTCTGGAGCACAAACTGAAAGCACTAACATACAGGTATGTGGGTGTCACCATTCCTCCTTAGAGCACTATGCTCCCAGAACATTACAAGTTCTCAGCCAAAGGATTTCCTGTGTTTATTCTGCAGAATTAAGGAACTGAATTTTGGAGAAGCAGGTTCATGATGTAACCAGGCCTACCTCTAGTGAGGCCCTGTCAGGAGGATGTGGATGCTGGTGGCCGGGCTTCAGAGAACCGCCAGAGTAATGAGATACAATCAGAAACTTAAATCATTTTAAAATATATTTACATAAATCACTAAAGGTGTTTATCTTCTCACCTTTAAGTTTCTAATAGATCATAGTAATAATGTTCCTTGGACTTGTAGAAATGTGACTTAATTCTAACTTCAATTAGAAACCCGGGGGAGCTGAATGAGATGAGGTCTCTCTGCTGATGGTTCTAAGTTCTTTTCTGTTTTTTGAGACATGGTCTCATTCACCCTAGGCTTGTCAGCCTGTTCTGTAGCCAAGGATGACTTTAAACTATTGGCCATCCTGCCTCCTACAAATTGAATGCTGTGATTATGGGCATGTGTCACTGTACCTGACTTCAGAATATTACATTTGGAAAATGCTCTTGCTCTTTCTGCCCAAGAGGATCTCTCAAGTGACAGGACTACTCTGTAAGCACCAAGGCTCTGTGCAAGGCTGTGCTCACATGCAACATACATACATAAGAAGCTGTCTTTCAGTGAGTATTTTCCATGGGGAAGATCATTATAAAAACTCTATAGAACAGTCCAACATGAGGAGTCAGTGTGGCAACTTCTTCATGTGCCAGAGAGACTCTTCACTGCTAAGTCACCTGCACACAGCTACATTTTGCCCTTTCTCCCTATACATCTAGTTTAGGCAAATGTGCACAGAAACTGGGTGTGGGGGCTGTATACACGGTGATGGACCCTAAAACACCCAGAGCCTTGCCTTAGGAGATGACATAGAGATAGAGACTCACTGGATTTTTATCTCAGGCAGTCGGATTCATTGGCGAGAGGTCTAAAGGCTTTCTGAAATAGTCATTTTAAGTGTGACTTAGCTTTGTAGTCTTCAAATTTGGGGGAATGAGCTGTGTGAACATTGCCATGGTCTGGAAAGGCAAATGTCCCTATCAGACACACACAGGATACCCTGCTGTCTCAGACACATCACACTCTCCTCTTGGAAAGATGATAAAGCCATAAACCTTCATATGTATCTCAGAGCCATCAGAAGGTTTGTTAAGGGTCTCAGTAGGCAGAACAGAGATGTTGGTCCTGGGAGGTCCCCTGGCTTCCACAGAAACACATGTTTTCAGTTTCCACAGCTATGAAATCAAGCGTTCAACCCATGTTGGATTTTCAAGGTGTTTTAGTGACAGAGGTAGTTTGGAAGCCTGGGCATAGTGATTATACCTTTGCATTTACAAGTGCCTGGTGTTACTCACACTATATGAATGCACAGGTGTGTGCACACAGTAGATTATCTTTGATACAAAGAGCTCCACTGTGAGCCTTGGTGTCACCATTTTTTACATAAAGTCCATCACATGACAGGAATGCAGAGGTGGACACACATACTTGTGTTAAAACAATTTTAATGATGCCAGGTAAGTAGATCTTGCTTCTGACCTTCTATTGCACACAACTGAATGTCACTTGCCTGGACTGAAACATGCATACTGGGGAGCCAAACACAAGACTCTGAGGGAGTGGGGAGGGCACACAGGCAAGGTAAGTGAATAAATGACCTTAGAAACAAGTGTGATCCACAGTGACAGTGAAGCTATGGAGTGCTGTGGCTAGAGGCAGAGCCTTCGAGTCTGGAGCAGCCCTGAAGGTTCCTCATCTGAGTCACAGTGTTCCTGCCACTCTGGCTTGGCACAGGGACACTTTGTTTGGACAGTACAAAGTGGTGATTATGTGTTTGCTGCACTTCAGCAGATCATTCAAGTAGTTTCAATTTAAATATTTTCTAAAATAATCTTTACCTTAATCAAGATTGGTAGAAAATACAGAATCTGGAGACTTGTCACTTCATTCCATGGTGTTTCCACAATGACGGGGACCTTGGCCACAGGATACTTTCAAGACCCATGTCCTCCTTGAAGGGTCTGGGTTTGAAACCCTTCCAGAACCCACACCACAGCCTTGAGTGGAACACACAGGCCCTGCTGGTTCTCCCTTCATTACACATTTTATAACAGAGTGTGTTGCCAGCTCAGCTGGCTGTGTGCACTCTGTCACCTATGAGAGGACTGTGGAGTTGTGAGGCCTTGGGGAATATGAAGACCCAACTAGAGTTTCATGAAGGGGCTGCAGCAAAGTGAAACTCTGGGCAATCAGAGACTTATTGAGGTCCTCTGTCACATCTGAGAATATCTCCACTGTGGCTGGAGAAGCTGGTGTCTGCTACCTTAAAACTCAGATACTATTTGAGGATTACAAGGCCTCCTCCTGGGCTCACAGGCCTTACTTAGTAGATATCTGGGCAGTCTGAGAAATTATGCTCAATGTAATGACTTGCATACAGTCAGTCAGGAGCTTCTGTGTAGGGGTTATTGCCTAGAGAGAACCATCTGGATCACCACTCTGCATCTTCTTTGGCAGGTCCTTTTCTGGCCTCTCTCTGCTTTTCCTCTAGCCATTCCTTCTCCTGGATGGCCAGATCCATGTTTTCATTCTCCATCACATAAGTCGCAAAAAATGTGGCAGTCTGTGGGTGGCAGAGTCTTTTCCATGACTGACTCCAGCTCACTGAGACTCACAGTGAAGCTGGTGAAGTTGTACATCTGAGCACATTTGGGAGGCTGGCTGTTGATCCTCCAGAGTACTTACTGCCAGGGATGACTTGTACCATCTCCTGAGCCACAGGAACATCATCCACCATATCACCAGGCACAACACTGTTAGCTTTCTCAGGGCTGTCATTCATCTTGGCCTTCCTGGTATGGTCACCTCTTTTCCCTTGCTTCTTACTGGACTCATATGAAGTAGGATCTATGCCCCACAAGCACTCTGTCCACTTGTCATATATTATAAAGAGCATCTTCCTGATTTATCTTGAATGTACCCTTTTACTCTGTGAAGTTCCTTCCCAAACAATCCACAAGGCTTGAATTGAAGTATACACTTATCTCCAGTTCTGTGATTTAGGATCTCCTCTATCCCATACTGCTCTATCCATAGCTGCCCAAGAATGACATTGTGCACACAGCAGGTAGGGTTGGTCCAGGTATAGGCTTCATTATGTTTGAGGAGTTCCAATGTGATGGTCCCCCAGGACTCAGCCTGCATACTCTTGCCCCAGAACTTCAGATTTGGGTAGATGGAACCATGGAACATGAAGTATTGATTGAGACATTCTAAATAAAATGTTTAATAGGAGGGTGGTGACTGACTTGCTCAGATATAAATCTGAACCCTAAGTCTTTCCTGATCAATTCATATGTCTCTCCCAAGAGTGATTAAAAGGTTTGCCAGTTCCCACCCACTAGGAAGTATATGGCCAACAATAAACAAGCAAACAAACAAACAAACAAACAAATAAATAAATAAATTCCATCACTTTTTATTGTGGTCCCTTGTCTCATAATATAATGTTAAGGTTTTTTTCTGCTTTTTTCAATTCTCTCTCTCTCTGTCTCTCTCTCTCTCTCTGTCTCTCTCTCTCTCTCTCTCTCTCTCTCTCTCTCTCTCCCTCTCTTTCTCTCTCTCTTCCCTCTGGCTCTCACATTATTACTGCTAATCTCAAATGGTAATGAGGCAGGTATGGGTGAATGGGGTGGAGGAGCACCCTCATAGAGTCATGGGATAGGGAGGGTTGTAGAGGGGAAACCAGGGAGGGCATATCACTTTGAACGTAAATGAATAAATTGATCAATAAAAACAAAGAACAACTTAAAGAAATGTTCATTTCCTTAGTTATCAGAGAAATGCAAATCTAAACAATACTAAGATTCTACCTTACATACAAAAGAATGGGTAATGTCAAAAACTACAGGTACTGCACATGTTGGCAAGGATATGGAGTAAATAAAACACTCCTCTATTTCTGGTGGCAGTGCAAACTTGTACAACAATCCTGAAAATCAATCTGGCAGTTTCTCAGAAAATTGAAAATAATTTTACCTAAAGATCCAAGTATTGTGCACCGGGGCATATACCACAAAGATACATTTACCTATGCCACAAAGACACTATGTTTATAGCAGCTTTATTTGTAATAGTCAGAAACTGGTAAAAGGCCAGATGCCCCCAACTGAAGAATGGATACAGAATATATCATTTGTTAATATAATAGAATGCTATTCAGTTATTAAAAACAAGACATTATGAATTTTGCAGGCAAGTGAGTGGAACTTGAAAATATTATCTGGAGTGTGTTAACCCAGATCCATAAGAATATGCATATTATGGGCTCACTTATAAATGGATATTATCCATTAAATACATGATACACTCCATAGATTTAAAGAAGCTAAATTATAAGGAAGTGCAATTTGAGGATGCTTGAATTTCACTTAGGAGGGGGAATAAAAGTCATAGGAGGCAGATGGAGGGAGGATCTGGATGGCAGAGGGAATGTAGAGGGGACTGCAGGAAAATATTCAGAATCAGGTAATGGAAGAAAGGAGAATAAAAGGAAATCTGCATCTTATGGGGATGGGGGAGTTGGTAGCTGTAGTGGGTAATAATTAATAAAGGGTACCGCCCTGCCAGGCCTCTGTACCATGTCCCAGTGGGTCTCACTCTGGATGACTTTCACTGCATCCCAGCTTTGTTTCCTCTTCACCATGTACTCTGTAAACAGTGGGAATCCCACGCTTCTGCCCAGCACCCAGTCCTTCCATGTATCCCATAAAGCATGACTTTTAACTTGAATAGTTATCAAAATATAGTTATGTATAAGAAACTCTCAATTTCATAATGCAATGTTATCATTGAAATTTCATAATTACAATGATAAAGTATCATCCAAAAATTTCTAACCTCTCCAAAACACCAGAAATCCATCTGAAGCCATCTGGATATCTGGGTCTCCTTCTCCACTCCACCCCTCTGGGCCACCGAGCCCTTTCCCTCTTTCTATTCCCCTCACTTCCCTTAGCTCCTCCTCCTCTCTCCCCTCCAATCCCTGGCCTCTCAGAGCTTCAAAGTGAATGGATTGGACATATCTTGCAATAGGTAGCCACCTCTAGGACATGCCAGATAGCTATAATTGGGGAGGCTTTCACAAGTTTGTGTGGGTAAACTTAGCTGAAAGAGATAGCAATGGAAATATGGAACCTGTAGAGGCTACCTCTTGTAGCCAGGCAGCACCCCCAGTTAGTGGATAAGGACATCAAACCATCCACAAACGTTTGACCCACAATTTGGCCTATCTAGAAGAAATGCATGGACAAAGATGGAGCAGAGACGGATGGAATGGTCAAATAATAAGGCTCTCACGTTGAGACCCACTCCATGAGTAAGCACCAATCAATGACACTACTAATGATACTCTGTTATGTTTACAGACAATACCTAGCATAATTATCCCCAAGGGGTTCTACCCAGCAGCTCATTGAAACAGATCCAGAGATCCACAGCAAATCATTGCACAGAGCTCTGGGACTCATACTGAACCATTGTGTTGTGGGTAGTATTGAAGTCTTTGAGAGGATAGGAACTTCACAGGAAGACCAACAGAGTCAACTATCTTGGACCCTTGGGGACTCTTATTGACTGAAATACCAAGCAAAGAGTATACATGAGTGGGACCATTCCCCCTGCACATATGTAGTAGATGAACAGCTAGGTCTTCATGTGGGTCTCGAACAACTGGAGTGGGGACTGTTTCTAAAGTTGTTGCCTGTCTGTGGAATCTGTTCTCCTAACTCAGCTGCCTTATCTGGCCTCAGTGGGAGAAGATGTAGCTAGTCCTGCAGAGACTTGATATGCCAGGGTAGAGGTATATCCAGGTGAATCTCAACCATCTCAGAAGAGAAGAGGATGGTGAATGGGGTAAAGACTCTGAATTGGGACTGGAAATAGGGGCAATATTTGGATTGTAAATTGTATAAATAAATAAATTAAAGAAAAATAGAAAGTTTATGTCTAAAATAAGCAGGAATCAATTATAAGAAAACTAGCTCCCATTTCCATGGGGTAGGATAGTTGATTTATTATTATTATTATTATTATTATTATTATTATTATTATTATTATTATTTTGGTCATTCAACAGATGTTAGATTTTTGTTGCTTAAGGGGATGACTATAAATAGTTATGGTCTTGAACAAAGAGGTAACAAAACAGAGAGTTAAGACTCAAGAATTTATTTTTTTCCTTTTCTCTATCCTTTTTGCCTTAGGTAAGAGGAAAGGGGTTGAAAATTAAATGATAAAGAAATATTATAAGAATATTAGACAAAAGGAATAGATTATTGAATCTATGCTGAACCCCAGAAAACATTTTATAGATATTATTTTATGTTGATAGAGACCTTTGTATTTTCATACAAATTTGAGGTTATATTTTTCATATTGTTACAGAATTTTGCACATTGATACAGAAATAAGATTATTTT
>BDUI01002888.1:102433-124833 GCA_002335545.1 Apodemus speciosus | reverse complement strand
ATAAATGTTGGTCCCTGAAATAAGTCACATTTGCTAACTAAACACTTACCATCAAGAGTGAAAAGAGAAGAGGCTGGAATAGCTCACTCAAGACATCGCAGTGTAACAATCTTTTATATTCTCTACCATAATTCCTTGCTTAAAAGCTTTACTTAGGGCAAACTTCTTAATTCTAAGCATGGTGCTTGGTTACACTTGTAGCCAGTTGTCAGGAAAGCAGAATCCAGAGGTTTGATAGACAGAGGACCATGTGGTACTCAAGCCTACARCATCATCCCTGAGAACAGAGGGCGAGGGTCTCTACTGATGCTTGTAAGCAAGGGAGGGAGCATGTCCGGAGAGTCCATCTGAATATTGATAATTTCTAACATTCATCTTGATGGTCAGTGGGTCATCATTGTTTTGTGAATAAAAACCCATTTCTGATATTTTGTGTATGACTTAATTACATTGTGGCTACTTCTTTATTCCTTACTTTTGGGATGCAGTGATACAACCCAGGGCCTTAGGCAYGCTGGGCAAGCATTCAACTGCTGAACTACGTGCTGAGCCCTGTTTTGATTGACAGCTCAGGGCAGGAAGGCTCTCAATAGCTGCCTCTTAATGTAGACTTTCTACAAGTCTTTAACCTGGGCCTCCTTGCTCGCTTCCAGTCCATAGCTCAAGCGAAGTAAGACAGTTCTCTTATAGTTTGCGTGATGACATACTTGGAAGATCATTGTGTGTGTTGCTTTAACCTGGGCCTCCTTGCTCGCTTCCAGTCCATAGCTCAAGCGAAGTAAGACAGTTCTCTTATAGTTTGCGTGATGACATACTTGGAAGAGCATTGTGTGTGTTGTAACRCGATAGTAAATGGTGTTCTCTTTTAAAGCCATCCAGGGAAGGATGCCGGCTGGCCTTCGAGCCATCCCAGTATTAGAGGCACTGGGCTCCTTTTTTTCCCCATCCAGAATTGTTTCCAGGAACAATTCTACCCTTGTTTTCAGTCTTCTTCCCAATGTGCTCGGCCCGGTGCACGCCCTGCTTTGTAACTTTGACTTAAGACTTGCAGTTCCTGAGGGCAGAGAATGGGGTTTGGCTGAGTTTCATGACTGGTGTGTTTACAAGTGCAGAACTGTCCTGCAGCCTCGGCCATGGCGATTAACTTTCTCCCCGTGGTTACTGTGCTAATTGTTTTATGCTCAGATAATTATTTCCAACTATCGCTTTGTTCGCTTATAGTCTCTGCTGAGGTCATGGGAAGGCCTGAGTGTGCTTGGCTGTGCCTAACGGAAGCTGTTTTGCTCCGTAGTGTCTTTCCCAGCCTAGGAAATGAGACATCACTATTCCTTAATGATTGAACATGTCTAAAATGAGAGATAGCATTTTTTATTTATCTAGCTTTATTTTATTTTATTTTATTTTATTTTGCTTTTGAGACATTTCAGACTTACAGAAATGTGAATTGCCTGGCATCAGCAGTCAGATTCATGAGCTGATCAATTTGTCAGATTTCCATTTCGGCATTCTTATGAATATTATTGGTATGGTGTMTATCAATCCATAAGAACACATGGGTATTAATACTGTTTGAATTTTTATGGTGTACGATTGCTGAACCACTTAAGAGAATGGGGCAGGAAGCATGCCCTTCTTTCATAAGTACCTCAGTGTGCAGTTTCTAAAGCTCAGGAAGTCTTGTTCTAGTGTGACTTTCAAAACAAGAAATTTGACCATGGTGTGATATTAACTGTTCTACAATCCACATTGAACTTTTGGTTGCTCAAATACTGTCTTGAATTAAAGCTTTACTTTTTTCAATCCAAGATTCAGCTTATGATCACACACAGCATTGATCTGGCATGCCGTGCAGTGTTCTTAGTCTGGAAACCTTTCTTCGCCTCACATGACAATGGCATCTGTGGAGAATCAAAGGTCTCTGTAGAGACAATCTTTGGGTTTGGGTTTATTTGATGTTCTCTCATGAGTAGATTCAGGATCCCCCACCCGCCCCCACCCCCATGCCTGTTTCAGGGAGGATCAGAGCAGGGAGCACGATGAGTCTATCTCCTCCATGGTAACATTTGTTTCAGTGGGGATCACAGCAGGGAGCATTGTAAGCTCCTCTCTGGTGACATGTGTTCGGATCACTGGATCATGGCATATCTGCAAGAGTCCTCCACAGTGAGGACACTGATTCCTTTTCAAATTGACTAAGTCATTTACGTGGAGAGTCTGAGTCTGTCAGAACGCCCTGTTCCCTCTCAGAGTTTTCACTCATTACTTTGAGCATGGCCTAATTGTTTTCCGATTACTCTCCTTTTGTGGTAGCATTTTGAAGAAAGAAAGACAAGGAGGGAAACTTCATGTTAAAGACTGTCTTGATTTCTCAAAACCATGAAATATTCCCATCGAATGTGTTTTTAAGATTGTCTAAATTGAAGATGAGAGATGTTAATTTACTTTAAAAAGATATTTATTTTTATTTTATATGTATGAATATTTGCATACATGTATGTATGTGACCCACATGTGTGCTTGGTGCCTGTGGGGGCCAATTCCCATGGACTTGGAGTTACGGATGTCTGCGATCCATTATGTGGGTGCTAGAAAGCAGGCCCAGGTCCTCTGTAAGATTGGGTCTTAACCCTGCACCACGGTGTTGTCCACCTGTGTTGCAAAGGAACAGGAATGATTATGAAGTAGAAGTGGGGGCACGGAGCTTTTCTTTTCTTTTTTTTATTGGATATATTCTTTATTTACATTTCATTTCCCTTTTTCTGGTTTCCCCGCCCCCCCAGATGTCCCATATGTCCTTTTCCCTCCCCTTGTTCCCCTATTCACCCTTTCCCACTTCCCTGTTCTGGTATACCCCTGCACTGCTGCATTGGGCYTTTCCAGAACCTGGGTCCACTTTTTCCTTCTTGTCGGACAGCATTTGGTAGGTGGATTGTGTCTATGGTGTTCCAAGATTCTAGGCTAATATCCACTTATCAGTGAGTGCATGCCATGTGTATTCTTTTGAGACTGGGTTACTTCACTCAGTATGATGCTCTCCAGCTCCATCCATTTCTCTAAGAATTTCATGAATTCATTGTTTCTAATGGCTGAATAGTACTCCATCGTGTCTAGAGAGACAGGAGCAAGAAAAAGTTCTACTGAGTGAGCTGCTGACTTTCTTTGGCTGAGCAGATTTGTAATCATACTTCATGTTGAGACAGAGAATATGGAATTAAACTCCACCTCTGGCCAGTCCTGCTGGAGGGTGAGGGGCGGGGCCCGATGAGGGGCGGGGCCCAACGAGGGGTGGGGCCCGGTTTCCCTTGCCTGTTTAATATTTTCACGTGGGATGGGATGCCACCATTCTTTCTCAAACAATTTGGAACTGGGATTTTGGGAACTAAAACCAAACCAAACAAAAAACATTTATGTCCCCACCTTTAAGAAATTTATACTTCTCTGAGAAAGATGCTTAAAATAACCACTTTCCACCCCCACCCTCCTTTAAATAGAAAACTGATCTCACTGTTTTCAGATTTCTCTGGGGTTTGGATGTCATTCCTTCCACTTGATGGACTATGACATGCACCGGATTAGGGGTTCTGTAATATTTTCTAAAGAGAATCCTGACATTTACACCACACCAGGCYATCTGCTGTAATTACCTTCTGATTTTGAAGCTGTTATGAGGTGGTGAAAGAACATCTTTAAATTGATGAAATATGGGATAAGAACACTGGAGGCAGAACCAGTCATTTGTTCTTGATTTGTTTGTGTTCATTTATTTGGTCCTTCCACCGTGATTAAATGTAAAATGATGTGCTAGTTGCTGTGGGCGGGAACCAAGAATCCCTGCTAACACTTGGCTGAAATCAAGGAGAATTTTAAAGAAGGAAAATGGATACACTTGAGTTTAAATGTGCCTTCCACCATTTCCTAAGCTTACGAAACTCATTTCAGGTCTCTAGGCCTCAATCCTCATCTACACAATGGCATTAACAGTAGCCATCTTGCCAGGCTGTTGCTGAGACTGGAGTATTTGAAGATGATCTCATTTAGCTTCTGATGTCCAATGCCGGTCTCATTTGCATGGGCACATGATTAGGTTGCTCTGTTAAAAGAATGAGTTGCAACTGGGGCTTCCTTTTGATGTCTGAGTTGCCTTCCTTCTAGTTTAATGGAAACTGTCCCATCCCATTTTGAGTGGAGATGGAGAACAGCTGGACACTGTCTCTTTGATAACTTGAGGACAGAGATGGAGTCAGTCTTGCACAATTGTGTTGAAACTGTAGGAAATGACGCATCACCTCACCCATGAGAGTGCTTGATATTTGGGAACCATTTCTTTTCAGTCCCTTCCAGCAAACTAATTGTCTGCTCTCACTTAATTTGGTGTTAACTTTCCTGGCTGTGAATAGTAATGAGAGGGCTGGGCACCACTGCCGTTTGGACTGGTGGGCCAACTACATTGATTTTCCTATCATGTTGCAAGATTGGGTCTAACCATACAATGCAGTTTGGTCCTTAGCAGTTCTTATTTACTTATTTATGTTTTCGGTTTCTAAATATGCATGTTTTTCTGATGTGAGGAAAGAGAGCTGGGGTTGAGGAGTTAGAATCTAATCCATATGCTAGGAATGCATTTGTCCTGAAATACTAAGATTGCTGTTCGTGGAAAGAGAAGGTAGGTGTCTCTGGAACCACGCTTACAAACCTGACTGTGTCCCCTCCACCCCTCAGCCTATGCTGCTTACCATGGATGGGATCTGGTTACTTTCAGCTTTTACCAGTTTCTTGACACTGTTGACCCCCCCAAACCCTGCCTTCTTTGCACCCTCAAATGAGGTGAAAGATAAGTGTGTTGGATCTGCACTTCTCCTTGGAGCAACAGTGAGACTGTAGTTGATCCTTGGTTCACTGTAGTTGATCCTTGGTTCCCTGTAGTTCCACTGTTCTTTATGCTGAAGGCTCTTGGGGCAACACTAGTGTCTTGGAGTACACCTAAAGATCCCCACGAGGTGCTAGACTACAACAAGTGAAACAAGCACYGTTTAAAGAACTTTTAGCACGTCCTTGCATTTCACACACGTGTGTTATGTGGGCTTTAGTTACTTTCACCATTTGTAACAAGAAAGCCCCTCCTGCCTTCATGTCATTTGCATGGATGTGACCCACTGAATTCATCATGGCATGTATGGAATGGGGGGTTATTTGCTAAAGCATGGGATATTTTTCAATGGCTACACCACTGAAGAAAATGACACTCCCCCAACCAGTTACTACCATTTATCTCCAGGGGAGATGTGGGGCCTCATGAGTTGCTCCCTTACCTGGGATGAGGTAGACTCAGTCTGGTGTGGGTCCTGTGCAGGTGACCACAGCTGCAGGGGGTTTATGAGGGCAATGATCATGTTATGTGTAGATGTCTGTCTACGGCACACCTTCTTATCCTCTGCTCCTTCTTTGATGCTGTTTCCTGTGTCTTAGAGGGGGTGATACAGATGTGCCATTTTGGGACAAGTGCACTCTGCTTTTGCTCTTTGACCAGTTTGAGTATCTGTCTTGACTTTTGCCTGAAATTATAAGATAGAAGGTGAGAGCGTCACTGGTGTATAGGCATATACATGAATATTTAGAAGACAATTTCACAACATGTCCATTTAACAAATCAATAACACAGCACGTTCTCCTCTGTGGTTTATGACCTCCCCAGCCACAATCTCTTGACAAGGTTTACAGTACCGAGCATAGGTGCCCATGCAGCTGGGCTCACATTCAATTAGAAAGAGAAAGTGGTTGGTTACCCTGATCAGAATCATGGTACCATTCTACCAACGGGCACATTTTGCCTGGCAGGACCAGTATTTTTGTACTCTCCTTCAATCTCCTGCATTTGGAGTTTGCAAATGCAGTTTCTGCATTTGGCTACCGTTAAGCCCGTCCTTTGTCTTTTTCCCCTTCTATTCCTATAAAGAGATGTTTATATTTCATGTGTGCGCATTCATGTGGACATGTACCCTGGAGTTCTGAAAGAACAATGGGGAGGTTTAATAAGGGAGCAAGGGCAGTCTTGCAGTTGAGATCTCTGAGACTGACAAATTTAGGGGTTCTTCCCTCCCCTTGTAAAGTGTCTGCCATGTGTGGCCTTGCTTTGTGGGCCAGTCTGGCATGGCCTTCCTAGGGATGGAATGACGTGCTTCCTGTTCTGGGACAGGGCCAGCAGGACATCCATGAGTATCAGTGGCTGCTGTGGGTAAGGCCTGTTTGTATACTAATGTATATATTTTTACATTCTTCCTTCAAGGAATGTCCTCCATGTTAATGATAATGACTCTGTGATAATCAGAGACAGTACAAAGTCCAGGAGGTGAAGGTGTGGCTAATGTCCCAGCAAAATGGTAAACACCGGGACCTCCAGGACAGCCTTTAAGGCTGTGGAAAAGAACTCTGAAAACATGAGTTCAAAAATATATATTTCTCACCTTTGCAATATATAAAGGTACAATATGAATTGTGTGAGGGGCCTCAGAGTTAGGGTTAGGGTTAGGGTTAGGGTTAGGGTTAGGGTTAGGGTTAAGGTTAGGGTTCCCTCACAGGCCTGGAATAGCAGAGACAGCTGCACTGATGAGCCATCTTGTCAGAAAATATAAACGAAGACAGAAGCAAAGGCAGGCATATTTCTGAGTTCAGGGTTTGCCTAGGACAGAGCAAGGTTAGGCCCAGGCATGGTAGAAATGGTACCTTAACACAGGCAGGCAKATCTCTGAATTCTTTTGCAATGTTAAAAAATATGTTCTTGCAGTCTCCTGAGAATCAGGGGACTGGGATCGAGGGATGCTGATTCATAGAATAACCAAAAGGGAACCTGGAGCAAATGACTGGGTTGACGTGTAAATAAAAGACTGGGCTTGTGATCTGCAGGAGATGAGCTATCTAGAGAATTTTTAGGAGAGAGAGAGAGAGAGAGAGAGAGAGAGAGAGAGAGAGAGAGAGTTGGAGAGAGAGCAACATCATCGGGAGAGCACTGAGATCTCCAGAGAAAGCAGAACAGAGAGAAAGCAGGCTGGAAAGCTTTCTCCAGCAGAACACAGGTCACTAATTTGGACCCAGGATTTGACTTCAAGTTGTTTGTTTTCACCACTCCCGGACACCCCTTCTCTAAGAACCCCTCTCCAAGCCCAGGCTGGTCCTCGGCACTTTACGGAGCTGTGCCATGGATCTGAAAGCAGGTAGCTTTTGACTTAAAGTGTCACATGTGTTAAAGTTCTATTGCCAAGAAGAAGGTACTGGGACCCAGATTATATAGAAGACCAAAGTAACTTTTCACCTCCTGGCCTTTAAAGTCCAAGATGCTGGCCATTATTCTGACAGTCAAGGTTACTTGCATGTAGATTCTTCTACCAATCAAACCTGGTTAAGAATCTGCTGCCTTCAAATGACTGTCTCCCTAACGGTCCTTGCAATGGCTTTGCTGAGACTTGTTTTCTGTGTATCAAAGTTCTACTCAGCAGCTGCTCACTCATTTGTCCCCTCACTAGTGGCCAGAAAGGGATAGAGTCCTAGTGCAATGTCTGTGAAGGTAGCAAAAGATGCATAGATGTGAACTCGGAATCAGGCTGGGAAGACAAGAGGGCTTGCTATTGCCACTTAATAGCAAGAGGGAAGCTGCATTTAAAGAGCTCACAGTGATGGGGTTGAAATTATGGCAGAAATTCCAGTTGTCTTTTTTCATCACAGCTGCTTGGCATGTTCAATACTCATGACCGTCACTGTTTTTTCCAAAAAGAGGTTTAGAAGATTGCAATTGGTGTATGAAGAGATTTTTGTTAATTAACAGCTCTGTGAAAGTTTTCAGTATTATTGATAGTCATGATAAAGCAACGAGAAGAACGTAAATTCAAGAACACGGCAGGTGAGGTTTGAAGACACGTACGTGTTGACTAACCTGTGTAGTCTGAGGGAAGGGAGTGTGCGTTGAGATGTAAGAGTTTTTCACGGGCTCCCATCAGCATCTTTAGTTGTAGTCAGAGTGTCAAGATGGCCGTCGTATTGACGGCATTTAAAGCTGCTTTTAAAGTGCTCAACACAGCTCCCCTACCCACTGCTATTATTTACTGGTTCTCTCATCAAAGCCTATAGTAGGTGTGGGCCTTCCGAGAAAGGAATTGCACAGTCTTGGCAGTATGCAGGGGTCACCATGCAGACTGTAGGGGAAAAAAAAWCTATCTGAGAAAACTCCCAAAGAAAAGATTTATGACGCACAGGAAAATGTATCTTATTATTTGGAAAAACAACTTGGACAACTTGGAAGTGCCTCATCTTTAGTCTTCTATGATTGTTAACATGACTCATGTGAACATACATGACCTTTTGGGTTAAAAAGAGATTGGGAAATTGTTCCCGTCATATGGGATCCATTTCATTGCCCTTCCAACCACCCGGATTCTCTTCTTCATTAGTGATGTTCTAGTGGTAGAGCTGGCAGCGAGGCAGCCCATTGGCAAAGCAATAGAACAAGATTGGGAAGCATGGGCTCTTGAATAGTCCCTGGCTGGAAACCGGGATATTCACACAGTGGGGAGCAGAGCCTGCAGCAAAAGATTTAGCTTCTTTGAGTTTTGGTTAGATTTAACAATTTTTTATTTATTTTTGAGATTTATTCAGCCCTGGTTGGTCTGTAACTCACTTTGTGAACCAGGCTGACCTTGAACTTACAGAGATCCTCTTGCCTCTACCTCTGAAGTGCTAGGATTAAAGAGATGTACTACCATATCTGGCTGGAGTGTTTTAATATTTTTTCTAGCTGGATTGTTTTAAATTAAAGTTTAGAGGAACATTTTCTTTTGCTTTTTAAAAATTGTATTTTAGAAAATGATATATTTCCTAATGGCATTAATATATCGTGTACTTTGATTGTATTTAAACCTATCACCCCTATTCCTGCAGTGGACCTCTTGGTAGATTTCTCTCTAGTGAATAGGTGGGGATTTAGTTCTCCTCATGTGTAAGAAGAATTGAGGGTGCTCAGTAGAAGTTCCCTTCTCCTGCYTGTAGAGGAGGTGAATGCATTTGGGACAAAGAAAATCATAGCCTGGTAGGGTGATTATATCCCCAGATTAGGTTTCTGTTTGTGACATTGCCATGTTGATCTGCCTTGTCGGTGGTGATTTTTGACAACTCTTGTAATATCCCTTAGCTCCTGTCCTTTACTCTATAAAAGAACAGAATTATAGGAGATCTAACTTCCAACTCCATTCATAACATTTTATGTTTGATATTTGAACTGTGTGTTATTGTGGTCCTGATATAACCATAAGGATAGTTGAGACAGTGGAAACCAACAGGGGATGCAAAGTATGCTCCAGAGAGCAGCAAAGGTGGGGATGGTTAGTTAGCACCCCGATTTTCCAGGGGCAGGAAGATGGAGGCATAGAGAATCCAAAGGAAGCTCTGCTGAGGTGATTAAAACAGCCCCCCCCCCCGTTGGAGCTGTTACACTGGCTCCTTTYCAGCTAGAGAGCTAGAAAAGATCAAGGCCTCACTGTCTCTAATTCCTTAGCCAAGCCTAAGGTCAAAGAGCCCAGAGAGCCTCTTGGTGCAGCCTGTGGGCGTGAAACTCTGTGACACAGAAAATATGGATAAGGGTCCCCTGGATCCCCATGGACTTCATTTTCAAAGTGAGGCTGACTCCTCTGACATTGTGTGAATATCATGAAGATATGACTTTAAGTAGAAATGTTATATATTTGGATATTACACGATACAATTCAGTGACAATCTTATAGAAAACTCATTTCATAAAGACAAATGTATTCCTTTTTAAGCAAATGTG
The DNA here is from genome assembly GCA_002335545.1 of Apodemus speciosus. NCBI lineage: Eukaryota > Metazoa > Chordata > Mammalia > Rodentia > Muridae > Apodemus > Apodemus speciosus. Next base: position 115,022 of record BDUI01002888.1, on the reverse strand, counting down.
GCACATGATGTTTATGTTCTCACATTAAATTATATAAGAAAAAAACCAAGATATTCTAACAAATATATTTTTAAATACCAGAGTATGTCATCTTTCGTTTGGAGAACTATGTCTATAAAACAAAGATTCAAATTTACTATCATATTTCACCATGAAAGTAGACAAACTGCCCCACTTTTAAAGTAATAAAATAGTTCATTTATTTTATTTTGTTTTATTTTTAGTTTGGTTTTGAGAATTTCATATTTAATGAATACAATCATATCCACCCCCAATTTCCTTCCTAACTCACCCAGATACCAATGACCCATTTTCATTCTAATGATATATCCTCCTCTTCTTAAAAAAAATACAAAGCCCAACTAGTACTGACCATATGTGAGTGGGTGTGGTGCCTGCCATCCATTGGCGTATGGCCAACTTACCAGTAGCCACACCCAATGAAGAATGAGTCTCCTTCTTCCAGCAACTATTAACTTCCAATAGCTCCTCAGTGATGAGCAGGGCCTATGGATCCCCCTTCATTCATGCAGGGTTTTTGGATGACTTGATCTTGTGCAGGTCTTGTGTAGGTAACTGCAGTTACCAGGAGTTCATCAGTGCAATGGACATGGCATGTCCAGAAGACATCCTTGGGCTCTTTCATTCTTTCTGCCTCTTCTTTAGTGATTTTCCATGAACTTTGGTGGAGGTGAAAGATCGATAACAATGTCCTGTTAGGGATGTGCACTCAAGAGTCATTGATTCTTAATACTTTATTCAGTTATGAATCTTGGCATTGATTGCTACCTGCTGCAGAAAGAAACTTTTCTAACCAAGGTTGAGAATAGCCTAGATCTGTGAGTCTAAACATAACTATTTAGTAGGCTGCTTAAAAAGATCATTTAGCAAAATAACAACAGTAGGTTACTTGCTATAATTATGTAGCAAATACTATTGCTGAAGACCCCATGCATGTTGGCTTCATAACATAGAGAAATCAATCTCAAGCCTTCAGGGAACCATCCTCTCTGCTGCCTGGCTACCTTTCATACTGCCAGAAAGTGCTACTCAGGCTTATTGGGCAGAGAAAACATCAGTGGTCTTACTCAGTGCTAGAGCCTGAGTGCTGCACTACTACTGACCTGATAGGCCCTGATACCATGGTGCCATGGCTATTGTGAGGGAAGCAACTGCTTTATGAGAGGTTTTGAGGTCCATTCCATGGGAGGAAAACCATGCCCACTACTGTTAATCTGATCAAAAGCCCTGCCTTTAGAAACTGAAATGTGTCATGTTTGCCTTTTGAGTTAAATACCACGCTGATTTATCTAAGTAGTTGCCTTTCATTTTCCAGATGATAAGCAAAAGAGAAAGGTTTAGATTACCATTGCAAGGACTTCTTAGTATGGTCTCTGGTGAATGGAGTCAATGTTTAGCTCCCATTATCTGATCAGCCAACTGTGTCCAACGGTCATAGTAGCTCCCTTCATTTTAAGCATTGTGTTTCAGAATGGAGATACCTTTCCATGTAGTATGGTAATTTGGTTGAGTTACAGTCAAGTATTTACTTTCTATTCTAATAACCAAACCCTAAGATAATCAGCTTATAATGAGAAGATGAGGAGACAGAAGTCCTGCATTCTAATGTGAGGGTACACTACCTCCAGTGTCCCAAAGATCATCCTCCAAGTCTCAGCTCTTAAAGCCCTCCAGTACTACTGTGGGCTGGAGATGAAGATTTCAGTGCCTGGACCAGGAGGAAGCACTTCAGATATAAACTGTAGCAGCACATATGCATCTTTGTGAGTACCTCGTGCAGGCCAATTTGTAGATTTTGTTCTTACCATCCCCACGCTCTGCACTTCAGTGCTATATCTCGCCATCAGTGTTCCTTATGTTTCCATCTTTATTTAAAGATTTTTTTCCCTGGGTACGAAGTAAGCAATATTTAAGAATGAGAGTAAAAACACTGTAAAATGGCCAAAACCACCAGGCGATAAGTGATCACGGGCTGGGCACGAGCATGTGTCTCTAATCACCACTTGACATGCGCTTGGAAGCTCATGCTGTTCGCTCATAGACAGAAAAGGCTGAAAGACCTGCTGTATTTATTGACTTTTTGCAAATAGAAATTGGAACTGATACCATCACTGCCTTTGTGATATAAACCCTTTTTTGGAAATCAAAGGGCTTTATAAACTATTGGATGGAGAAATTCATTTTAGACAATCCTTAGTTTTCCCTCCTGTCTTTTATTAAAATGGAAAATAGATGGTAATGGTGTTTAATCTTGCAGRCTTAAGGCTACTTTCGCATCTACTCTGTCACCTAGAAGACTCGTGTCATGGGTAAAGGACAAGTTAAAGTCAGCTGGCCTTGAGTTGGGCCCTGAGTTCTTCTTAATTAGCTGCATTGCCTTACACATAGTTCATATAGAGCAGAGTTCATCCTGACAATTTTTGTATGTGCCTCCTCTCTGTCTTCCCCTTCTCCATGTGACAAGTTGGGCATCCATTAAAGAAATACTTTGCTTCTATGAGGTATCAGGCATGTTCTTGGCACTAAAGGATGGGGAGTCTCCACTTTCATGGGATTTCCATCTTAACCATGGAGATGGAATGAAGCAGAAATGGAGAAAGGGGGTAGGGTACTGAGCTACATTAGGGGCGAGCTTGTGCCATTGAGGTGGGATGAGTACCCAGAGCTGTCGGAGGTGGTTGGGGTTAGCCAGAAGAGAGGAAATGAACAGAGGCACAGACCATGGGCTGGACCCCACGGTAGGAACAGATGTGGTGTGTTTAAGGAATARCATGGAGCCCCATTCGTTAGGAGCAGAGCCGAAAATGGGTTCCAGATCAAATGAGGCCTTATAGGTCAGGGAAATGATTTGGGGGTGTTTTATTTTTTATATGGGAAGAAGTAAGAAAATTATCTTAGTAAGAGGAATATCATGCCTGATGGAACTGTGAAAGAATTCTCTCAGCTCTATGAAAAATGACATCACTGGAAGAGGAGAGAAGCAGAGAGGCCATCTACCCTGGGCTGTCATTAGAAAGGCTCTCCAAGATCTAAACGTAGATCTATATGACCTGAATATACCACTTTTGTGTATACTCAAAGGAATCTAAGTCAGAATATAACATAAATACCTGCATATGCATGTTTATTGGAACATGACTCCTAATAGTCAAGATTTGGAACCACTGTCTGAGTAGCAGAGATGAGACAGGCTTGGGGTTGACTGTAAGGTCCAGACAGGGAGAGTCTCACACCACACAGACTCTGCTGAGAGGCAGGCTTCCTACCCTCTTCTCTCCACAGTAGCAGTTCGCTTCCCCCTTTGCCTAAAAACTATCATGTGAACCAGGTAATGGGGGCACCCTTGAGAGAAAAGATAACATTCCGACCTTTCCTCTTGAGTTGACTGAGAGTTAGACCAAAGAAACTACTAATGAAAAAATATCTTATGGAAACAATGTTAGAGAGCAAGGGTTTATTGTAACTCAGTTTCCGGGGTGTCTGTTCATGTTTAAGTGGCAATGCATATGGGCAGAATACTATAGTGGCAGGAACATGTGGAGGAGAAATGTGCTCTCCATGGCTCATCAGGAAGCAAAGAGAAAGTTGGGGCATGACCAGGAATAATATACCCCAAAGACCTATCCCCATTCACCTACTTCTTTCAACTAGGCTTCATCCCTAAGCTGCACGACCAACTGGGAACCCTGCATTTAAACCATAATCTTTGAGCGGTAGAGCTCATAGTCAGTGTACAACAGAAGCTATTGAGTCAACGTGTGACTCTAACTTTTGTCCTACATGAAATTATTCCTGTCACTCTTCAGGCTGATGGACAGTGGCAGGGTTGGAAACAGGGTTTGCCTCTGGACTTCACCCTGCTGTCATTTTTTCAGGGAATTAAATCAACTGAGTACCATTTGTATTTGTTGGTCAACTGGTTATTCTATTCAGTGTTAGACTCAAGTCTTTGGCATATTTCTCGGTTGGGTCATCTGTCTATCTCTTACTGGCATGTAGAAGTCCTTTGTATACTTTAGCTAGACATCCTGTGTTGACCATCTTCATGAGAACATCTTTCCCCAGTATGTAGCCTGCAGTGTCACCCATTGTCATCGTCTGTGAGCAGAAGTTCTTCATGTTAATCCAGAGTGCTATGGTCATAACCATTAACATGTATTTATCTACAATGTTTTCATAAACCTAGCTCATCTAATTTTCACTGGAACAAAATTTGAAATGAGGGTAAACAAAGGTAAGAGAAATGGAGACTTTTTATCTCAGGGAATGGCAGAAGCAGCATTCCTATGCAGCCCTTGCTGTTCCAGAGCCTGTGTTCTAGGCTCTGTTGTGTCCTYAAAGGTGCGAGTAGACATCCATAGACAAGATGAAGTTCTTGCACATCTAGCTATTTGAGTTCCACAATTAAAAAAAATAAATTGGATTGGTTGGTAACACAATTATTTGATTTATGCATGTGTGTCCACTCCCTTCCTCTTGCTTGTTTTTCTAGTTGAGGGAGAGGCTCAGATTACTAACTCTAAACACTGTGGTTTCAATTCAACTATCTAATGCCTCAACTTTCCCTCTAAACATGGCACCAACAACCCCACGCAAAGTTTGGTGCGTTGTGTTTTTCACTCACTTGAAATATTTTCTTGTCTTTGTGATGTCTTCTTTGATCCGTGAGTTGTTTAGAAGGGTATTGTTTAAGTTCCAACTCTTTGGGGAGATTTGCCCCAGATATCACTCTTCTGGCAGTTTTTAGTTTAATTTAGTTGTGGTCATGGAACAAAATATTTATTATTTCAAGGATACACATTTGTTAAATTCATTTTATGGCTCAGAATTTGTTCTGTCTTCGTGACTAAGTACTGAAAAGGATAAGTATCTGTTGTTATTTGGTAGGAAATTCCATAAATGTAAATTAGACTGGCTTGGCTTAGGCTGATTTTAACACCTCCCTGACCTTGTGGCTACTTGTCTTCTCATTTGTTAGAACAGGGATATGGGTGTCACTCCGCATGGCCTCCGACTTGCAATAGTTTGGCTTAATGGTTTTCTCAGTTTCTGAGGCTGTGGAAGGGCCATGAGTTCAATAGAAATCACACTGTGAACGTTTCTTAACTAATGATACCTAGAGCTAGAGCATCATATTTTGCAATGTGGGAGATAGTGGGAGCAAGTGTCACTTCCATTAACCAGAAATCATGAGGGCAAACAATGACATCCCACAACGAAACACACTGATAAGCTGACGATACCCAGCTGACTGTGTAACTGAATGTATTTTAAGCTTAGAATGTTCTGTAGCATGCGTATTCGAGTGTGGCCCCACTGTAAGTTGAGGAAACTATTTGAAAACTTGCTTATTATCCTTTAATTTTTTTCTATTTTTACTGCATGTATTTTGAAAATGTATGCGCACATTTAGGTTTATTTGATTTTGGTGAAGTGATCATTATGTAGGCTTCTCCTATATCCTGGTAATAATCTTTGTTTTGAAGTCTGTTTTGTCTTAGCTTTTTAAAATTAGTGTTTGCATAATATATTCATACTTATGATTTTTTATGTCCCAATATGTCTTTCTATTTAAATTATATTCCTTATAAAAATATATGGCCAAGTTTTACTTTCTTTCCTAACTTCACAATCTCAGGCTTTTGAGTTATTTAAACCATTCACACTTAATATAATCTTTAATATATTTATATTGTAAATTTATCATTTATTATTTTTTCTTCGTTCTTGTTTTATTTTCAATTTGAGTTTATTTTATTTTATTATTCCACTTCATCTCCAATAATGGTCTGTACTGGCTGGTTTTGTGTGTCAACTTGATACAAGCTGGAGTTATTACAGAAAAAGAGGCCTCCCTGGAAGAAATACCTCCATGAGATCCAGCTGTAAGGCATTTTCTCAATTATCCAACAAGGATGGGAGGTCCCATTGTGGGTGGTGCCATCCCTGGGCTGGTAGTTCTGGGTTCTATAAGAAAGCAAGTTGAGCAGCACCCCTCTATGGCTTCTGCATCAGCTCCTGCCTCCAGATTTCCACCCTGTGTGACTTCCTGTCCTGACTTCCTTTGGTGATGGACAGCAATGTGAAAGTGTAAGCTGAATAAACCCTTTCCTCCCCAATTTGCTTCTTGGTCATTATGTTTTGTTAAGGAATAGAAATCAGACAAAGGCATGGTCCCTTAGTTAACTCTAACATTGGCATACTTTGGTCATACTTCTGGGTTTACCATCTTTAATGTATTACACTCTCTTTTCAAATATCCATCTCCACATCCTTCACGACTTAGAACAGTATTCTTCTCTTCCCTTCCTTTAAGCACCCCCTTTTGCTGTCATATAGCTTATTACTCCCAGGCTATAAGTCCCACAATCCAGGCTCACTATTTCTGCTTTAACCTGAATTCTAAATCTTGTCCCTCTAATACCRTTTTCAGACTCCAGTCTTTSTTGTCCCATGAACTCTTAATACTGTCAATAAACTGTATGTCTGTTTATGTGCTATCCCTGCCTTTGGAAGGGTTAAATGATCATAGCAACAATCAATATCCTAAACTGGACTCCAGAAATCCAGCATTAGCTCCCCTCAGGGGCGRTGCTACCCACACTGGAAAAGCTTGTTTCAGAAAGTGAATTATAGTTCACATAGATTAAAAATAAGAATGATTTTTATTTATCATCCTTTTTACCATTTCTAGTACTTTCTATCTTGYGTAGATCCATATTTCTGCTTGGACTATACTCATTTTGCCCAAAGTGCTCCTTCAACATTTTTTTGTAGGGCAGCTTTGTTGGCAGTGAATTAAGCTTTTGATTGCTGCCATATTTGGGTTTTGCCTTCATTTTTGAAAGACATTTTCTTTATGTGTAGTATTCTAGGTTAACAGATTTTTTTTTCTTTACATACTCTGAAGCTGTCACTCTCTTTAGCTTTCACAGTTTCTGCTGAGAAACTGGCTGCAGTCCCATCCAAGACTTTCCCTCTGTATTTAATGTGGCTGTTCACCCAGCATGTTTAAAGAATTTTCTTTCTATCTTGGCTGTCATCAGTTTCACTGTGAAGTGTCTAGGTAGGTGGCTGCTGACTGCTCCCATGCGCACTCAGCTTGGAATTCTGTGACTTTGACCTGTGTTTTATTGTCTTTCATGACTTTTGGAAATTCTTAGCTGTGGTAAATTATCCATTCAAATATTTAATCTATTCTCCTTCCTACTGAGACTCTAATTACATTAGGATGGGCCCTTTTATATTGCCCCACAATTTAAAAGTTATTTGTTCACTTACTTATCTTTTTGTATGTTTGTTTGGGGGTAGGTGGGTGGATGCATGGACACACACATGTGGAAGTCAAAGGACAATTTTCAGTAATTTATTCTTTCTTACCATGTGGTCTCTAGGTATCCAGCTCAAGTTGTCAGAATTGGTGACAAGCACGCTTACCCATTGAGCCATCTAACTGGCTTTGTGCTTAGCTTTTGATTGTTAGATAGCTTTCTTTTATTTTTTTTCTGTTTGGTTTGTATTTCCTGGCCAACTCTTCTTTAGTATTTTTTTTTTAATAATTATCATGAAGTAATGATCTCATTATCACATACAGGTCAACTTTGGTATCATTAATTGGCTTATTTCTTGACAATGAGATTTTAGGTTTTGTGTACCTCATAAATTTTTTAGAATGCCACACATTCTGTATGAGAGGAATGGGACCTAAGATTCGCAGTGTTTCCACCCTACAGAGGTGCTCTTTTGCCAGGCCATTGGTGCTGGGACTGAGCCAACCTACTTAGAGATTGAGGTGGGTTCGCTTTTTGTCCGTTTAGGACACCATAAGCTCCAGGTACCTTCAGCAGTAGCTGAATACTGCTCCAATAGCATGCTGTGTGTTCTTGATCTCTGTTGTGATAAGACATGGATCAAAAGCAATTTAAGGACGGGAAGGGACTGTTCGGCTTAACTCTGGGTCACAGTATAACAGTGAGAGAGGGAATTTTGGGTACRTAGGTCACATGGGAACTTGAAGCAGAAACAAGGGAAGATTGCTGCTTTTTAGGTTGTTTGTGCATGTATCCCAGCTTTCCATGATGTGCTGTCACTTTCAAAATTAAGTTTTCTTTGTTCCTTTGAAACTTAAGAGTTAACATGGGCATAACAAAAGTTACTATTTTCACTGATTATTTTCATTTCTCCGGTGACCGTGGAAACTATGTTCTCTTGCAGTTGTCTAAATATTGAGTGCAAACCAACTTCTGAAAGTGGGTTTGTCATTCTTTTTATCATACTCCTTGCCTTTCAGGCTTTCCATCAAGGTGAAGACAGAAAGCTTACCCGCCTGTGTCATATGCCAGAAGCTCATGAGAAATGAAATGTGTTGATTCTTTGTGGAAAGTTTTCTCTTACAGATTCACAATTAATATTCATTCTAATGATATTGCCTTAGTGTGACAGTTGGCTAAGTTTAAAGTTTAAGTTTTTCTTTAAAAGAAATCACTTGTTACTTTAATTAACAAAGGCAAAAATTAAAATATAAACATAAAGTAATTTGTTGCTTGGTAGATAAAATAAGGTGGATTCATCATTGGTAGAATGGAAGCCCTCCCAGAGAAGCAACAGATTTAATAACAGATAAAATATACCTTTATCAGAGCTCTGAGATTTATACAAGAGTTTACAACACTTCCTTTCATTGAGAAATTTATGCCCTGTGGTAACAGAACTGCCTGCCCATGTCCCTGCTAAAAATATGTCTAGCTGTGGACCTAGAAGCAGCCTTGTCTATTTCTGACACATAGGTGAGAGCTTAACCTTTGTATGCACAGATGCAGAAGGAGCTCAGCTTGTGTTCATACCTAAAAGGAGCCCATTTTTGCCTCTGCTGTTGTGACCTTTTACAAGCACTGGGAAACCTCACAGAAACTCTCCTAACTCTCTAACAGACCTACCAGCAGCCTCATTCATCTTCACATAGATTCCATAGCAACTCCTGCATCCAGGAACTAACAATTCACTTTACTTCTGAATCCTGGAAGCAGGCCCTTCTGACCATAGACTCTTACAATGGTTGCATCCATAGACCATGGTGACAGGCCCACTTTAAAACCTTGGCTTAAATACGCCCAATACATTCCTAACTCTCTTGCCTCGAGACTCTGGCCATACACTCTTGCAGTGGTTGCATCCATAGACCATGGTAACGGATCTACTTTTATGACTTGGCTCAGGTATATCAGCACATTCTTAGCTATTTCACTTACAGACTCTGCCAGCTTAAACATCCATGTTCTACCTGCATGACTGATGAAGATCTTCATCAGGTAATATTAACTGGCAAGAACTAAAAGTGACCATTTTCTAAACACAGAGAAAGCAAAGTCAGGGCTACAAGAAGCATACAACTATGACACTCACTTAAGGGACCAGATAAAGCTTCAGCAACCGGAGTCTAAAGAAATTGAGATCCACAGTCTGCTCAGCAGATAATTAACAAATGATCTTACAGAGTCTCAACAAGCTAGATGAGAGCACCTGGCCAGAGCTTAAATCACAAGTGGACAAAGGTGCAAAACGTATGAGAAATGAAGAAGCAAACATAAAAATTATAAAAAAAGAATAAAAGTGAAATGCCAGAACTGAAGGAAATAATGATAGAACTGAAGACTCCAACAGAGAGTTCGCAAGAGAAAATAGAGAGCTCACAAGAGAACTCCAATAGAGAGTCAACACAATGGAGCATGAGAAAGAATGTGTGCACTTAAATAGGAAACATTTAAAATTGTTCAACTGCAGAACAAAAAGAGAATACAAAATAATTATTATYATTTTGCATGTRTTTATAAGGTGTTAACAGAGCTGGTATGGACATTTTAGCTTTATTAATCTCTACCATCCATGAGCACAAGGTATCTACTCGCACTTATTTGTGTCCTCTTTGATTTCTCTATTCAAAGTTTTATAGTTTTCTGAGTATCTTTTACTCCTTGGTTACTTTTATTCTTAGGTATTTAATTTGTACAGTGCACAAAATAAACACAAATGTGTTAAAGATCTACATGTAAAACCTGACACACTGGAACTATTAAAAGAGTATGTGGGGGAAATCTCACAGATACTGCGCTTGGGCAATAAAAACAAAAGTAGACAAAATTATATCAGCCTAAGATGTGTTCTCAATATGACTCATTTCAGGACCCCAAATATGGGCGTGGGGCTTTTCTGGATCTCTTTGTCCTTCTTCCCAACGTTGCCACTTTGAACAAATCACAGGTTCCTGCTTTGTATTAATTTAAAAAAAGAATGAGAAAAAGTATTTATAAACCAAAGTTCTGGTAAAGGACCCATATTCAAGAAAATCTTATAACTCAATAATGGGGGAAGGAAAGGAGGCAGAAAGAACTTAGAAAATTAAAATTCCACTTTAACATGGAATGAGAGAGAGAGAGAGAGAGAGAGAGAGAGAGAGAGAGAGAGAGAGAGAGAGAGAGAGCCTAGAACACTGACAACCCACATAAACATGAAAGGAAATTAAATTGCCACTTCACCAGAGAAAACGTGCAAATAGTCAAAAATTAATTTTTTTATTATTAGTCATCAGAACCATATGAAGCAAAGCAGAATGAGATATTACTTGGTAATTATTAGGATGGCGAATATCAAATGGTAAGACAAATGGCTAGGTAGAGAGACCTGGTGGTGGAAATCACACTGCAGAAGCCATTTTTGAAACAATAACTCTAAAAACTGAGTTACCGTTTGTAACAGCAATCCCACTTTTGGATATATATTTCAAAAATTTGAGGGCAAGACCTTGAAGAGAGATGCTCACACTTTTGCTTACAGTTCAAGGATCCACTGTTGCCCCAAAGTAGAAACGGTTCAAATATCCATTCGCAGATGCACAGATAACGTGTGATGCATGATAAGACGAGGAAGTTCTGCCATCCGTGACAATATGACTGGACCTGGAGGACACTATGCTAAGTGAAATAAACGAGGCATAGTAGTGCAAACACTGTGTGACATTGCTTTTATGAGTGTGAGATTGTGGTTACCAGACCTATATTGAGGGTAAAACAGAAGATGTCAATCAAAGGGTATGAAGCTTTGTTTACATAGGATGTAAAAGTTCTAGAACGGTAGCTCCCAACCTGTGGATCTCAAYCCCTTTGGGGTRWTGKTTAATAAACYTTTCACRTGGGTTGCCTAASAACATTTGCATATCAGATATTTACATTGTTTCATAACAGTAGCAAAATTATAGTTATGAAGTAGCAACAAAACTAATTTTATTGTCAAAGGTCACCACAACATGAGGAACTGTATTAAAGAGTCACATGATTAGGAAGGTTGAGAACCACCGTTCTAGAGTCCCATTCTATAACAACACTATGGAGTGTAAATAGAGCTTTGCTAAGAGGGTAGCTCTGTTATGCTAAGCATTGTCAACACAAGAGCAAAACATATTTAAGAAGGGATCAAAGGGATCATATTTAGAGGCAAGGAGTATGTCGTAGCCTGCCTTGCCAGATAATTTATAGCTCTTTGCATATCAGTCTGCCTAAATCAAGTGGTCCAGAAAATAAAGAAATAAAATCCACCCACCCAAAGAAATCTTTATAAACATTTTATTGAATTTCTTTTAGTCATTGTTTAAAGATGTTGATATTTGTGTACATAAGCACATACAACTACAAATATTATTAATATACTTTGTTAAGTGAGGTTTTTTTTAACATATACCTTTCTGTGGGTTGAGCTGTATGTATGGATCTAAAATAATAATGTGCTATTCAGATTGGTGAGGATGCTGAAACTTACGGCATATTTTTGGTTTGCTGTTAGGGCGGAGTTCTTTCTTGTGGCTCTCTACTTCCCACAAATGGCCAACTCTGATGTGTATGTGCAAGTGCAGAGGAACGCACTTCATCTYGGCCAAGATGAGTTGTTGAGTTTTTGTGCAGAGGTCCCTTCCCCTGTAGCCTTCATCCCTTTGAATTCAGGACAAAAAGAGTGAAGACTTTTGCCAACCTATTTTGAGTCATAGAACAAAAAGAAATATGGGGAGCATATGATATTCCTAATAAGTGTTTCATTTTCTTTCCTTTCTTGTTTTTTTTTTTCAGGAAGTATTTTGGAGAGAAAATTGGGCTGTATTTTGCTTGGCTGGGGTTGTATACATCATTCCTGATCCCGTCTTCTGTCATTGGAGTGATCGTGTTTCTTTATGGATGTGCAACAATCGAGGAAGATATTCCCAGGTAAGTTGCTTACCATTTTAGAGAGAATGCTTCCATGTTGTCAGAGTTTGGCATTTTGCCGAAGTTGCGAGTACATTTCACACAACTCTTTCCAAAGTCCTTCCTCTTTGACCTCCATTCCTTTCCACACATGTAACTTCCCTCCAAATTTGGATCTGGGAGCTGCAAGGGCTAGAGGTTGCTGAGCCCTGCTGGTTTCATGTCACCTGCTGTGACAGGCAAATAACACCCAAGGAAAAGAGTTGTGCCAGATAAATGGTTTGTCCCCTAACTTCACAACCTTTACCTTGTGGCTTCCCATAAAATCCAAGTCAGAGTGC
>BDUI01002888.1:43750-58863 GCA_002335545.1 Apodemus speciosus | reverse complement strand
TTTTTTTTTTATGTGTGTGTGGTTTTTCGAGACAGGGTTTCTCTGTGTAGTCCGGGTTGACCTGAAACTCACTCTGTAGATCAGGCTGTTCTCGAACTCAGAAATCCACCTGCCTCTGCCTCCCAGGTGCTGGGATTAAAGGCATGCGCCACCACTGCCTGGCTAACGCTACTATTTTTTATCTGTTAATTTTGTATTCTACCACTTGGCTCAGTATTTGACAGCTCTGAGATTTTTTTTTTTTTTTTGGTAGAGTCTTAGGATCTGTGATGTCTAAGGTCATATCAACTGCAAATAAGGACACTTAAGTCTTTTTTCCTATTTGTGTAGCTTTTCTTTTCTTTTCTTTTCTTTTCTTTTCTTTTCTTTTCTTTTCTTTTCTTGTATACTTCTCTGACTAAAATGGCAAGTACTGTATTGGATAGAAGTTGGATAGGTACTCTCGTCTTGTTTCTCATCTTGGTGAAAATGCTCCGAACGTTTCTCTAGTAGCGTGATGTTGGCTACAGGTTTATGGTATATAGGCTTTATTATGTTGAAGTGCGCTCCTTCCATTCCTAGCCCTCTCCATGACTTTTATCATGAAGAAGTGTTAGGTTTTGTCAAAGGCCTTTTCTGTATCTATTGAGATGATCATGTAATTTCCATCTTTGAGTTCCTTTATATAATGAATTATGTTTATTGATTTTTAAATATAAAACTATCACTGTACTCCTGAAATGAAGCTTAACTTGATCATGTAAATGATCTTTTTGGTGTGATCTTGAATTCTGTTTGCCAGTGCTCTAATCCACTGAGCCATATATGAGACATCTCTCCAGGTCAACAGCGGATTTTCTTCCTTTCTGTTTTGTGCAACAATTCAAGTAGTACTGATGTTAGTTATTCTTTGACGGATTTGTAGAATTCTGCAATGCACCATCTTGCCCTGGGCTTCTTTGGTTAGGAGGCATTTTTATTCCTGGTTCAGTCTCATTGTTGGTTATAGGTTTATTTGAATTGCTCATTGCATCTTGGTTTAATTTTGGTTAGGTTAGTGGAATATAAGCACTGAAGGTATCTACTTAAGTGTTTTTTGAATTTTATTAGTATGTATAGTTGGGTCTCCTTTTTTGTCTCTAATTTTGTGATATCTATGAGGTTGGAATGCATCTTTACAGGCTCTTCTGGCTTTACAAACTTCCATTATAGACTTAGCTGTCATTCTATGGGCCTGCCTTTACATGAGACTTAGCTTTTCTCTCTTGAAGCTTTTACTATTCTTTCTTGATTCTAGTATTTTAATTGTAGTATGTTGTAGGGAATTTCTCTTGGGGTCTTGCATTTATGTGTGTGTGTGTGTGTGTGTGTGTGTGTGTGTGTGTGTGTGTTATGGAATTGTTTTTCTGTTTCTTTGACCAGGAATCCTTTTTCCATTCCCATAATTTGTATCTTCGATTTTCTCATGTTGTCCCAAAGATCCTTCATCTTCTGTTCATGCATTCTTTTTTARAATGCATCATTTTCTTTGTGTGAATTGTGTGAATTTAAGCCTGAATATTTTGTCTAACCTACGATCCATTTTACTTATGAGGTTATCCATGGAACTTTTTATTTAACTAGTTAAAATTTTAATTTCTGACTTCATTTCACTTTAAGGTTTATTCAATATTTCTATATCTTTATTAATTTCTATTTTTGTGTATTTTTGGTTGCTTGTGACTTGTGGTGTTAGCTTATTTCTGTGTGCTCTTGGTTCATTCAGGCATTTCTTTGTGTCCTCTTTAGGTTCTTTGCATTCCTTGACCTTATCTGTAATTGTTTGTTTGAATTCTGCGTCTTGAAATTTGTCTATGTTGTCCTGCCTGGAGATCATTACTATAGGACTGGTGTTTTATTTTTGTGGGGAGGGAGACATATTGGCTTGATTTTTCATATTAATTGGGGATATTGTTGTTGTTTTGGTTGATAAGACCTGGGAATCTTGAGTTGGCTTATTGGTTGTGTCTTGTTTTGTTTTGTTTTCGAGGCAGGGTTTCTCTGTGTAGCCCTGGCTGTCCTGGAACTCACTCTGTAGACCAGGCTGGCCTCGAATTCAGAAACCCTCCCGCCTCTGCCTCCCAAGTTCCGGGATTAAAGGCAAGCGCCACCACCTCCCGGCGGTTGTGTCTTTTAATATATGTTTCTAGTCTACCTGGATGGAAGCTAGAGGTGGAGAGTAGACTGAGAAGACTGAGGGAGACTCAAGCTGGTTGGAGTGAGTTAAGATTAAGGTCTTCCAGGCAGGGCTTTTGGTGCTAGATTGGTTGAAGAGGGCACCAAGGCAAAGGAGAGGATACATGCAAGTGTGTGTGTGTTTGTGTTTGTGTGTGTGTGTGTGTGTTTGTGTGTGTGTGGTATGCATGTGTGCATGCTCACATCCATTGCGGTCTATGCTTCTAGGTAAAGTTGCATGTGATGATTAGACTGGACAGGGCTAGCTCTCATGGTCGGGGTGTGGCTGTAGGTGTTCAGAGTGGGTGATGCTGTCTTTCTATGCTGCTGTGGGTAGGGGCACATATGGTGGTTAGGTAGGAAAAAGCGTCAGAGGCAGAGGAGGGGCATAGGTGACTGGTATAGAGTGAAGGAGACATGCCAATCCTGGTCCATGCTAGATTGGACCATACGTCATAGGTAGTTTTAATTGAAATTGGCCTTTGTAACTATTTCTTATAGTAAAATAGATAGTATGTGAAACTATTTTTTCTCTAGAAATTTAACAATTAAAATAAATCAAAGTATCCCTACATCTCATATCCTCTTAATATTTGTCACCTAGAAGTAGCCATAATTATCCCTTTAGTTTTAATCTTCCCACACTTTTTTATGCATTTTTATGATCAACTTTATATTTGCTCCAGCAGTAAAGCACACCTGTGTGTATACCTACACATGCGCATATGTGAGAAAGTCTTGGATAAATGATTCCACAAACCACAGTTGTAAACTACACTCAATGTATCCCATGGTGCACAGCAACTTCACAGAAACAATGCTGGCTTCTAAACACCTTTGAGGAAGACACCATCCTTGACAGATGCCACACAACCGAGCCAGTATTACATAGTACATCGTGTCTCAATGGGATTATGTTGTAGTAAAGCCAAATGATCGGAAGTCACACTATAAGACTTACACAAGCTCTTCAATAGACCAAGAAGCACAGGCTGTATCCCATTTGATTCCAAGGCTGGAGAACGTAGGGAATARCCAACAGGTGCACAGATGCTATAAGTCAATAATTAAGGATGAAACAAATAGTATTTATTTCTATTTATGCACAGTTCCCCCAATGACTATTAAGTTGTCAGGATATAAATACTTATGAAGTTGTTTGCACTTAACTGGGGAGTAAATCCAACTTTTAACCTAGAGGTAATGCATAAAAGTCACTGAGACGTTACAGGCATGGTGAAGTGAGAAAGTCTGGGAATAGCTGCACAAAGAACTTTCTATGTTTAACAGAGATTTAAGAGGGAAGCACACAGCCAAGAGCAGAAAAGCGTATAAATATAAACACTGAATTTCAAAGCTATGGGAAGTTATTTGGAGGTGGCAATAGTCTGCAACAAACTGTGAGGTTGTGAAGTGCCTGGTGGCTGGCTGCTTTTCCACCTGCTCTTGTGGTCTTGCACTGACTTGTCTCTTAGGTCTTCAAGTAGATCTGTGCTAGCATTTTTTCATGCTGTCTTTAGTGCCCTCCTCATTTGTGTGTGTGCATGTGCAAACACATACGTATTCGTGTGCACATGTGTGTGAGTGARGGCCCTGGGGGGGATTGGTCATGGACATCGTTTTAAATCCTTAGGACATCGCTTTACTTGCAATCTCCAGGGTGGCTTGGGTTTCATGGATAATGATGCCAAAGAAGCATGACTGCATCCATAAACATCTCCCTGCATGGAGCATGTCAATTATTCATTCCAAGCAGAGACTCCTCGGGTGGCCCAGGCCATCAGATTTGAGACTCTGGCCCTCTTCAGCTGACAGCCCATTCTCAGCCTCAGCAGTTCTGGCTAAAATAAGACCTTCTCCTCTGCTCRTTGTATATATTTCTACTGGGCTGTATCTAAATTAAGAAGTTACAAATAAGGACAGATCCAAGGCCTGGTCTATGAGAAGTTAGAGGGGCATGAGAAGTTCATGAAATGAGACAATGGTTGGAGAGAAGTTGTGGGTAAATATACCCTGTGAGCTGAGGCAAGGCGYCCACATGACGGTACTTGAGACTTGATGCTCACAAGCTCTTCAGAAAACAGAAGGCCAAATATGTTCAATTACAGGGAATGCTGGAGCAGTGTAGCTGGTAACAGAGGCCAGCGCATACCACCGGGATGTGTGATGTTAGCCACTATTGACTTGCAGTTTGGACTTTTCATGTTTCAGTTTAAATGATTTTTCCATATAGGGCCTGGAGCATGTAAATTAGATTTTGTCTTTTGCTGTTAGGGCCAAGATCATTATTTCATTCCCCCAGAACTCACTGGAAACACAAACCCTTCAAGTTTTCTTGTTCTCTCTTTCTCAATGTGCCAGAAGAGCTCAAAAGTGCTGGGTGAACAGTTCCCTCTGGAGTCAAAAGGTGATTTAACTCTGGTTCCTTGGACCTGATGGTCAAAAGAAGCACTCAGAGAAGAGAGATAGGGCTGCCCTTTCATGGACGGGAAGGCAGAGACTTAAAAATCCCAAGTGTCTAGCAACCACTGTAGAGAAGGTCGGAGAAGCCTTCTTTCCATCCAGCCCAAAGACTTGCTCAGGCTTGTGCTAGCTGTTGAGAKAGGAACAAAGCTCTAAGCCTCCACAGTTCCATCACTGGGTGGACTTTGTGTTCCTTCTCTTTCATGGAAAATAAGGAGCTAGGAAAAAAATACAAAAGGCCCTTACTTTTGTTTTGAATTTTCCTGATGTACACACCAAGTCAATGATTCAAGTGCATGATTTACTTGAGGGTAAAATCCCCAGTAGATTGGCGAAGCAATGAAAGAATGATGGGAAGTAGCCAGCAAAAAAGACCMTCCTAAGCCAGGCAACCACCATGGGTAATGGGAAGTTTGCTCTGCTGGAGCAATTCATGGTCTTTAGAGCTCTACAGCTCACCACGCCTATGACTGTTTCTTTTGTGATAGTGAAATAACTTAGACTGGGTAATCTATGAGTAACAGGAATCTGTTGCTCACCAGACACAGAGGCTGGAAAGTTCAGATCAAACTGCTAGCAGCTATGATGTCTGAAGGCCTGCTTTCTGCTTCCAACATAGTGCCCTGTTACTGTTCCCTCACATACTGGAAGGCAGAGGGCAAATGGGCACCAAGGGCTCCTTCACTCTCATTTATGGAAGTGCTGCACTATTCAAAGGCTTGTCCTCATAAGCTATTCACTTCCTGAAAGACTTATCTTTGTGCTACCTTCTTGATGCTAAGGTTTCAATGTGTATTGTGGGGGAAGGGAGGGAGAGAAGAAGGGAGGTAGGGAGATAGAAAGAAAAAGAGAATCGGAGATAGACAAATAGACAGAGTGGGAAAGAGAGGGATAATATTCTGCATTTCCAGTTCCTTGAGCATCCATATAGGTAGAGAAGTCTCAAGGCATCAAAGACCCTTCCACAGAGAAATGTGTATGTTGCTGTTGGGAACTGGATTTTAAATTGCAAGGGCAAACTTCTAGAAATTTGAACTGATGCTGACAGCATCACTGTCCCCAAGTCCTAAGGTACATGAGCCAAAATTTAGTGAGAAGGCCAGAAACTTGAAAATTAGAAGTATTTTCATTAATTCTTTGAGAATTCCATACAACAGAATTGATCACATCTATCCCTTCTTCTAAGCCCTCTCTGATCCACCCCCTTATCTGGCCACTCAACTTTGTAACCTCTTTAAGAAATAAAACAAAACACGAAATCCAATTTCTATTGTTCACATACCCACGGGTGTGGTGGAATCCAATGGAGCTGGAGCATGGTCAGTTTACCAGGAGCCACACCCTTAAATAAATCTCACTTTCCCTCTCTCATCAGTTATCAATTGCTGATAGCTCCTCAGAATAGTGGTGGGTTCTCCCTTAGGACCAGTGACCTATCTAGCCTTGATACTGGTGCCAGCTATGGCCTTTATCTTGGGGAGTAGGTTTTAAACCCAATTAGACAGCAGTGGGCTACTTCCATAACATTCATGTCACTGCTCCACCAGTGGGTGCATCTTAACATTGTATTGTAGTTCAGAGTTCACAGCTGGGCAATATTGGTAGTTGTTTGTCTCCTCTGGCAGTCTGTATAACACCCTCCAGCTCTATGAGAACTAGGCAGTAAGAAAGAAGTTTCTAGGTCAGTACCAGCTTGGTTTCTCCATTTTTTATGGCTCAAGTGTAGTATCTTCAGCAATAGGGTCTTATTGTCAAGCTCTAGAGAGCTAACCAAGAGCAATGGCAATAACCTTTAATGTTGGGGGGTCTATAAAGCTTTATTGGCCCCCAACTTTTAAATCTCTATTCCTCAATAGTCTTTCAACTCTCCACTCAATCCATGACCCACTGTGACTAAAATCTGTGACTTGATTGATATATTGACTAGACTTTCACTTCATTACTCAACTTGATATCTGTCTGTCTATACATCAGTCCATCCATCCATCCATCCATCCATCCATCCATCCATCCATCCATCCATCCACCCATTCATGTCAAAGCAAAAGCAAAATTCAGCACTGTAAATTCATGTTCTATAGCTCAGTGTCTCACACCTGGAACTCACTCATCATCTTCTAGGATCTAAAAGACTTAGGCAGCCCCACTTTTCCAGCTCTGCCAGTTGAAGCACTCGATACTTAGGTTCATGATGACTCTATACCTGCTACTAGCCTTAGCGTACATAGTTTGGCAACCCCAATATACTGGGGTTTCCATTGCAGCAGAGGCTGTACCTTCACCAGTGGCTTTTCCTGTTCTCACTTAAGAAGCTTTATCCTGGCACATGCTTCCAGGTCTCAGCCACTCTCTGTACCCCCTTGCTCATCTATCTATATTACCTTCAAAGCTTGTACCATGTGGGAGACTCTCATACATTGTTAAGTTTGGCTTCCAACTTGAGGTGCAGCCTGGTTCTCCTGGACCACAGCTTTTGTGTGCTGTTCTCGGAGGCATACTTCCTATAAAAATTTGTCTCAGTGATGTTACTATCTTGTTAGTCACAGATGATTCTTCTGTCTCAGTTGATCAGCACCCATTGTTCAAGTAAAGCAAAGAAGGGTTTACTTTAATGGTGCTGTCTTTGCTTCCCTCTGACACTTCACAAGCCAGGCCTCCATTGTCTGCATTTCTCTAAGCATTCYGATCTTCCAGGCTTCCACAACAATAGCTCATTAATCGCAGCACTCAAAGTGTTTTTCAGCCGAAAGTTCCAAATGCTTATAGAATCCTACAACAGAACATAATTGAGTCCATTACAGCAGTGCCCCACATTACAACTTCTGTTCTAGTTTACTTTTCAGTTGCTATGATAATTCTGACAAAAACCACTTACACCAGGAAAAGGTTTATTTGGCTTATACTTCTAGGTCATAATCAATGAAAGAAGGTAAGGAAAGTCAAGACAGAAACTCAAGTAGGAACGGATGCACAAACTATGGAGGGATGTTGCTTACTTGCTCACTCACAGATTCATGTTTAGCTTGCTTTCCTATACAGTCCAGGTCCACCAGCCTAAGGATGATGCCACCCACAGTGGGCTGGGCCATCCACTATCAGTCTTCATTTAGGACAATTCTTTATAAACATGGCCACATGCCAATCTCATCTGGGCAGTCTCTCAATGGAGACTCCCTCAGATGACTCTAGGCTGTGTCAAGTTGACAGCTAAAGCTAACTAGGAAATATGGTAAAGCTATCTGAGAAAAGTTAGGGCAAAAATTGTGGGAACTAAGAAAAAAAGATGATATCTTTGAAGGCAGACATGGGTTACTTGGAACCATGGCAGAAATAGCCATTGGAGGATATGACAAGGAAGGGTAATGCAGAGTGGGCCATTGGACTATGGAAGAGCTATAGTGTGAAGCAGATACAGAGACTAGTGAAATTTGGTGTATCCTTACCACCTACCTACCAACCTTTCACCAATACCTCCCCCTGGCTGAATCTAACTAGAAGTCAGCTAGAAAGGGAATCTAGGAGCTATTCCTTCAGTGATCTCTCTCTGAATTTTTGTGTTAGAGGAAAGAAGTGGCAGACTGAAGAATTGGTGCTGGTTATAAACCATCACATGATGCAAACTTGGGTCTCTACTCTCCAGTCTTTTGCTTTTTATATGCATGATGATTTTGGCTCAAAATCTCCAAAGGGGATGTTGGGAATTTATATGGAATATGGACAAAATATCTGTTGAGAAGATGATAGAATGTTAGAATAGGGAACATATTCTTTATCTCACTATTTTCTTGAGTATCCTCAGTGCTCTTCCTGTCCTTCTGCCCTTTGCCTGATCCTGTGATTTAATCCTGTTCCTTAACTGTCTTCCCCCTTTTCAGCCTCCTAAGATCAGAGGGTTTTGTTTTGCAGTTTCAGTGAGATGAGAGCCCATCCATTTTTTTTTAAAGAATATGTTTTTGGTAGTTGGAACACAATTGTTTTTTGTTCTTTTTCTGAAATTATTGCCATTTAGACATATTGTATTTCTCATAAGCCAGAATACTAATGGTAATAAAAATAACAATCTGAAAGTCAACCTTGGGTTCTCCCTGTCCTGTTCCTGGGATTTCCATGCATTTAGTGGGTTCCACGTTTATTTTCCCAGTCTTTGTTGCTTTCTTAGTTGAAGCAGACAGGAAGGAAAATTGCTATAAGGCCACTAAGAAATTTGATGGCAGTCTCTAATTCCCAGATTGCATTATGGAAAGTAGAGTCAAGTAATTAACCCATTCCAACTCTGCCCTGAAACACATGGCTATACATTCTTTTAATGTACAGTGTCAGATAAATATGTATGTTTCATAGCTCTAGGCTGCTACCTGCTATGAGATATTGCACTTCAAAGCAAGTTATAGCTGTAGTTTAAGGTGAAAGGGCATCAGGAGTGGTGCCAATTCTAGAGGCCAAAGTAGGTCTCTTCTTGAAGGAAGTTAGTAGAGGATTTTAAGTATTCTATAGTCTTCACGTTTGAGGGACTAAAACAGGATGATTCAGGGAAGGAGCCCATCTGATGATTAACCTTTCCTCTTTACCTATAATAACTTTAAATGAAACCCTCTTGGCAGATGATGTCCCAAAACAACTCCCTTGGGGTCTTCCTTAGATCTCTTCTCTTGGCTTTCAGCTGAAATTGCTGGGATATGGTTAAGAAATACCCCCTGAAAGGCAATTTTATATCCTTTGGGTGAATCTGTTTGTTTCATTTTCTGCATCAGGTAGATAATGGCTCATAAGAGATGATGGAAAGAATAATATCCTAGCCCTTGAAAAGTGGAGGACTCTGGAAAATTCTCCTGAATTCTTCATGCCTGTTGTTGTGCCTTGACAGATGCACTCTGAAGCACAGAATGAACAATGTGCTAGCCTTTGCAAAGTGGCTTTTGCTTTACTGCCTTACAGATGAGGTCAAGTCCTCATCTGGGGTTTTGTAGCTGTTACCATGTCTGTCAGTTTTCTGAAACATAATTTTATGATGCTTTTGTGGGAAAGGAAGAGTCTGTGGAATTGTGTTATTTCCATGGAGTTTTTGGAGCATTTATGTGACTGATAGAACATAATGTTACTATCCACCTAGGGTCAAGAAATCCTATTCATCAGTGGCCTGGAGTTTGGCCACTTCTGGTCAGTTGAACCCAGTTTCATGATCCATAGGACATCCAGACATGGTGATTCTTCTAAGTTGGTTGTCGTGATTTGACATCCAATTCATTTTCATTATAATGATGTATGGTCTGCCAGCCACTTCACATAAATTTTATCCAGAATTGAGGCATCTGTATTGAGTTTAGAGTCTGTGTCAGGAATTCTGCCCTGGAAATGTACTCAGATGAGTTTTTGCACTCCTTAGCATGAAATGAGTCCCATCCAAGAATCTTGGTGAGCTCGTATATAAACATGAATGAATCAAACCCCTCCCCACACCACTTTGTGCTTTTGGCCAGCTGGATCATCCTAAGGGAAGTCACCAGCCCAGAGGTCGGTAGTGAGTCATCAAAGAGTGTGCTTACAACTAGGGAGCCTGAACTTCAGCCTGGATGGATTGATGCCACTCTGGACCCATCTGTCTCCAGTGCTTGAGGACGAGGATGGGGTCAGCAGTGACCACAGTAAGTCTGGAGACATAGACATTTTGACCATGATCATGCTTAATTCCATGGGACTCAATAATTGACTGTTTTTGAAATATGAAAAGAATATGTGTTAATTGTAGAAAAATATGAAAGAGGAAGCATAAAAATAGTATTCTATTATTTTATGCCATAGAAAAAACTGCTGTAAACTCTGGTTTAATTCATGTTGACACATTGTTGAAAGAAATCATACTACATATTTAATTTTTGATGTATTACTTATTTTGTCTTAGAACATAAGACAGTCTTACAAAATACCACTTATGAACCTCATAATTTTAATAATTATATAATATTCCATTATATATTAATTTTGACATTTATCCAATGACTTAACACTTAATGAACACACTAGCATTTTTTTTTTCTGAAATCAGGACTATTTCAGGAGGGTTCTATTGATATGATTGCTGAAATAGCCGGGTCTTTTTCCGTTATGTTGTTTTGATTGCATGTGCTTCTGTGATTGGAGGAAAGGAACTACATAGGCACATGGCTGGCGTGTAGAGGCAGCTTTGGTTTAATTTCCATTTTTCTTAGTGTTTGGTTATGAACAGTATGTAAGATACATGGGTCACTTCACCCATGTCCTAGAATTGTCCTGTGCACTCAGTTACACAAAGACATGCAGGATGTCTTTGTTATCCTTGTCTGTGTGGTGAACAGAGCATATATTCTGGCCAAAGGGACTTTTATCTCACCCTGGGGATGGGTGGGTCACTTGTATCAAATCCTAAGACTTTCCAAATCTTCTGACCCCACCACTAGTGTGGAAAATGATTCTGGGGGCAATGGATGGATCATGAGTGTTTCTCTATTGATGCTGTTTCATAGGTTGAATGAAGGCCAGGTTTTGGCCGGGGAATCCATCAGACAAATTGTAAACTGCGGTTTTAGCTTCAAGGAAATGTGTCCCAGTTGTTGAATGATCATCCAAAAAAGTATGAAATGCTTTTGATAACTTCAACTTCTGGAAACAATTTAAAGGCCAAGTAGGGTCAATCAGGAAGACTTCCCAGAAAAGGGGATACTTTTCTGGTTTGGGGGTTGCCAATTGTTTTTGAGCCTTAAAACTGGTAAACACACAGTGTTGACCTAAGGGAAGAATTATTAATCTACAGAAGAGTATCTCATAAATGCTTTGCTGCCACATTCTTTGCTTTGATGTCATTTTTGTTTAATAGTGAATACTTTATCCACAATCTCTCTTCTCTCGGTCCTTACAGTGTGCCATTATACCATTTTGATGAGTCCTGAAAATTCAGTATTAACCTAAAACTTATTGGATTGGCTTTGTGAATTTGGTTTTTATCTTTTCTTCTTTCTTGCAGCCATATGCAGCATTTAGGATAGTAGTTCTTACTGACTTGAAACTATAATTCTTAATTGGATACCTTTGAAATTCTCAAACTGCAAATTCTTAACTGAAGTTAAAAATAAGAGGACCTCATTATAAAAGAAGGCAAAAATGGGAAAAAAGGAAAGAGGGACAGAAGCCATGACAGTAATTATTGCTGTACTTGGGTTTCAACCAGTACTGTCATTAAAGCCCAATTCTAAATGCATTTTAGCCTCTCAGAAATGGGTGTTCTGGCTGCATCTAGCTCTCTGGAGACCCAGGCAGGAAGTTAAGCTGGCAATATCATCATGCTTATTAGACCAGGAGCTTGCTATTTCTTGTCCTAGTACATAGTCTCCACGTCCTTTTCTCCCATTAGAGGCCACACAGCCCAGTTTCCCTTACTCATCCTTGTTGAGCATTTGCGGCACAGGGAGAGAATGGGTGCATCTGAGACCCCCTTTCCATTTGTGCTTCAACTCTGACTTAGACACATAATCAGAACCTAGGGACAAGTGTTGAATTTGGCTAAAATATCTCTGTAATTTGAGTCTTTGTCAGGTGAAATCATCTGTAGTGAATTGACAGAGTGGCAGGCAATCATCTTATAGGACAACAAAAGAGTGGACTGGAAGTTTAACCAGCTGGCAGCAGTGGGAGAGTGAGGGAGGCTTTGGCGAAGCTGGGAGGCTTTTTCATGGTTAGCGTGTGGTTGCTTTTAAGCCATCCGCATTGTGACTACACTCGAACAAACTGGCAAGAGGTGTTGGCACAGAGAAACTCATAGAGACAGAGGAGATGATACAGGGTGAGTTCTGTGGCCAGAGACTGATATGGGATCCAGTTTTTTTTCCTGATTTTAACATCTCTCTTCCTATTCTTTCTCTGGAAGAGCTGGAGAGCTGGCAGATAGAGGGAGGGACAGAGTGGCTCAACAGAAGTGAGGTTCATTCATTATCTGTGGGCCAGCTGAGCCTAGAGGGGAAGGGTGGAGATGAGAATGCCCATCCCACCTCATCTTTGGTAGAGGAAGGCATGAAGGTCCAGCCTGAGGGTTTTTTGTTTTGTTTTGTTTTGTTTTTATTGTTTGGGATATTCTAGCAGAGGAATTGGCGATTAGAAATCTATAAGGTGGCTGAGCTTCCAGTTTGAGTCGCTTGACAGGGAACTTGGAAGCAGTAGTTCAATGAATGTGTTAAGTTCCCAGTTCCCCAGAGCCCACCTTGTGTCATCTCCTCTGTCTCCATGAGCTTCTCTGTGCCAACACCTCTTGCAATCTGTTGCTCAGCTGGAAAGCCATAGACACTGCTGAAACCAGGAGCATCCATACTGTCATAGGTAAAATGGATACTGGGAAAATGTCAGCAACATTTGAGGGTTGGCCAGTTAATTGGTTGACTTGATAGGTCATGTTCCAAGTACCATACCTAAGTGGAGACTTCTAGAAAAGCTAGGGTAAAGACTGGAAAATATTTTCAAGTGACACTTTGTTGCATAAATTAAAATGTGCCAAATTTCATATGAGAAAATCTGGATGCAGAATGTTTTTCTGCTTTTGTGAAGTTTATAGTCAATAGGAAAAAACCAAGGAGTTATTTTATCGTCATTTTATGACCCATTTGATAACAGGAGAAATGAGCTTCAAGGTTTTGCTAATAAATAGATGCTTAAACAAAACTTGAAGGCTTAGTGGAAATTTTAGAAGTAGAGAAAGAGAAGACCTGAGACCTGTGAGCATGCACCTTGGTAAATGCCAGGCCTTGTTGAAAGCACTTTCAGTCTTTACAGCATCAGATTTAGACAGCATGCTTCTATGTAGTCTCCTTATGATGATGAAATCAGTTAATGTGTGCCTACGTAACAGGACACAGGACACTGATGCCCAAGGCTAGTTCGACCGCTAGGCCATCGAACTGTTGACACTTTGAGACACGCTGCTGTGTCATTTTGAATGAGGAGCATGCTTGTATCAAGGAAGTGATAGGATCCCACCATGTTGGCCACAGAACTGAGACAATAGCTCCAGATGGTTCAAAGGTCAAAGATCAAGGAGAGCCACATCACACAGAGCTTGTAGCCTAGCCTTTTCTTAATCTCTTTCTTAAGACCACTGCAATGTTATAGAAGGATGTGAAAAAGAAGGGTACTTCATGTCACATTTTTACTTGAAAATACTCTGGGAATGGGTACAAGGGGATACTTAGGGACAGCATGAGGAGTTCTTCAGTAGCCCATGACATTTTCTTCCAAAACAAAGAAGTAGAATGATATTTACTGTATTTGAGTAAGGATGGAGAAAGGAACCTCGTGTGGGTGTCTGTTTTGAACAGCTGGTAGATGATCATTTTGTTTACTTAGGACACTGCAAAGACAACAGTTCGGGGGAAGACCATGAATTCCACTTTGGACATGTTAATTCTAATCTTACAAAATAATCTGTGTGGAGATGTTGTTTAGGTAGTTTGGTCCAAAAYCCAGAAGTCTGGGCCAGAGATATAAAGTTGATATTCAGGGTGTTACTGGAACATGGGAACAGACAAAATTAGGAGATTATATCATCAAACGTGATCGAGAGTAAGAAGAATAACTARGTAACTGGTCTCAAGGTGGAGGTTGTAAATTCCATGGAGACTGGGTGCTCRGGGTGGGGGAGGAAAGACTAGGAGGACTCTGGAAAAGCTGAGAAGACTGGAAACGTTTCTGAGATAAACCCTGAAGATGTGAAGCATGTGGACACAAGATGTTCTAGAAAATGGACTGATTGAAGCCTCCTGGGCTGGGAAAGGATTGCTGAGGACTCCTCAGACTTGTGGACACACTCAGTGTCAAACCCACCCCCCCTACCCAGTTCCGGGGCTTTGTGTACTTCAGTGGCCTCACAGCCTTGGTCTTCTAAAAGGATCGTTAGGAATTTGTCACTGTAAATGGCTGGATAGAAGTTGCTGCCACCATCTGAGGATGTCTGATCCTGAGCAGAAGAGAGAGTCATAAATTAAATACAGGCTGTTGGCTCAGAGCTGAGCTGGGAAGCTCAGCCACCAGGAATTATGACGCGAAAGTCAACAGTTGCAATAGGTTTTTTGGAGAGGTTCAATAATATCTAGTTGGGAATCTAGAGTGTGGCCAAAAGCAATAGGGCTGTAATTTATAAGAATCCGGAGTTGTTTGTCTAGGATTAGACATGGATGAAGAACATGAGACTGTGCATGAATTAGGGCACCAGAGTGACCTTGTTTGAGTACCTCATGGTGGATGAGCTTCTGTAGAGGAGCCTCTGGTCCCGAACCTCCTCATAGATCTGGGCAAGTGAGAAGTCAGAGCCTGGCTATGGTTCTTGGTGGGGAGGCCAGGCATGGAGTCTGGCCCCTCTTCTATTGCTGTTTATTCTCTCCCTCCATTTTCTCTCTACCTCCTTTTTCTTTCTGTTTCTTTTTTCTCTCCTTTTTTGGGGG